>CM040242.1:76560936-76774913 GCA_022545495.1 Chrysanthemum lavandulifolium | reverse complement strand
TTAATTTATTCACATTGTACAACCAAATTAAAAGTATATCTACCAAATTAAAAACAACCAATTAAAACACCGCTTACTAAAAAGTCCAATAAAATTTTCATAATGTACAATTTAAACAAGCTATAACATAATCCAAAATATAAAATAATTAAACACACTAATTAATATTATTTTTAAAACACCCTAAAATAAAAAGTACATGTTATTATTCACATTATACAAATTAATAAAACACACAAAGCTTCATACAAGCTAACAAGTTGATGGTACATATAGTTTTGAAAATCGGACCGGACCAACGGGTTCAACCGGGAACCGGTGTCGCCACCAGTTCGGCTAACCGATAAAAGCCATCCGAAAACGAACCAGAGATGACCCATTAAAACCGATACAAACTGGTGAATCCTACTATACTATATATAAAAGAAAAACCAAAAAGTAAAAAGTGAAAAGTTAAAACTAAAAAAGGAAATGTTGAAAACATATATTTCAAAAGAAAACTATTAATACATATCGAAAATCGGGTTGACCCGGGACGCTTCAAACCCGGTGAGTTGACTCGGTTTAATTTGACCCGTTTTTTACCCAACCCGTCGGGTTGACTCAGTTTAAATCGACCCATTTTTCGATCGGAACGGTTCAACCGGTTGAACCACCCGGGTCGAACCAGGTTTCAAAACATTATGTTTAATCCCCAAATCTTCAAACTTTTATTATTTTTCGTTTATAACCCATAAACTTTTTTTAACACAAAACAATCTGTCGCTAGGGCTGTAAACGAACTGAACGTTCAGTGAACATTTCATGAACGGTTCGGTAAAAAGTTCGTTTATTTTCGTTTATTTATTAAATGAACGAACATGAAGAATATTTTACGATCATTTAGTTAAATGAACGAACATGAACAAAAGTCACGTCCGTTTATTTATATTCGTGAACGTCCGATTATGCGTTCGTTAATGTTCGTTTGTGTTCATCTATTTATTTATGTTCATATATCAAATCTTTTAATTGTATAATTTTTAAATTAGTTTGTTTAAACAAAACGACACTTATAAAACAATATTAGATGCATAATTTAATAAAGTTTATGATTGTTTGTACATGTTCATTTATATTTCGATCGCTTTATGTTCGTTTAGTGTCTTTATGAACAAACATAAACGAATACGAACAACTCATTTTCTTAATAAACGAATATGAACAAGAAATTTCGTCCTTTTAAGCGTTCGCTTCGTTTATACGTCCGTTAAAATTAAATGAACGAACGTGAACAAGACTGCTCGTGTTCGTCCTGTTTACGTTCTGTTTCATCCGTCGCTATAAAATCTCATAGATATACACAGGTAGTAGTCTAAAATAAGTAACTTATCCCAATCACACTTAAATGTTGATTACGTATCCCAAATTGTCATCTAGTGATAATTATTCACTCGTAATTATCTTGTAAATATATTCTTTTAACCACATTTTAAGGTATCTATCAGGCCTTTTTTACATAAAAAAAAACTACTCACTTCATCTCAAATTAATCGTTTATGTTTCATTTTTAAAGTGTTTCAATTTAATTCTGTACTACTAAAAATAAATACTATGTAAAAATGTTTAATTGAGCTTACGATCTTTGTTTGAAACTAATATTACAAGCTTAAAAGAAATTAATTGATTAGTTAAAAATAAAATTGTTATTTTAGAAAAGAAAAACCAGTAATAATTATATTCTTTTTAAAATGTATTTCTTTTGGGACAATTATTTTCAGGATGGAGTAAGTAGTAGGAAAATGTAATGAAATATTATTATCTATTGCCAAAAATAAGATTTTGGATTGCTGTTTTTCTTTTTTTTCTTTTTCTCATTTCATGACGGACAAGGTCACAAGACACACGTGTGGAAATGGGGATCCGGTTAGAATTCATACATTTTTAATTGGTTAGTTTCCCCCATAACCATAATCTCCACCACCCCCGTAAACCTCCGCAAATCCGATCAAACGTAAACCAACACATTTCGCATTTTTCCGTCGTAAGATTTTCATCATTTTGGTATCTTTCCTTCTTTTTTGATATGCAGATCTGTTTTTTAATTTACCCGCTTGCAAATTTTGTCATCTAGATGTTACATGACACTATTTATGCATGTATAGTCAAATTATTCAGTAATTCATATTAAAATTTGTAGTAATTAATATTATCTGTTAGTTGATTGGAGATGTTTATTTAGAGCTAGGTTATAGAAAGCTTAGAAAACAAGTTATATTTGCTATTCGAGTGCTTGTGTGTAATTTTTTAGGTTTGATTGGTGCTTATACTATATTCCTATAACATTCTTATAACAGACAGAAATATTAAAAACATCATCTTTCGTATAACCCAAGCTATAGTTTATTGGGCCTCACTGTTTTTATATATTTTACATTCCAAAAAAAACAAAGAAAACAAGAGTGCCGGTATGGTGATGGTGCCGCCATAGGTCTATAACTAGTCCTCTGGCGCTCGTCAATGAGCACTCTTATAGTGAATAGAATAGTATATGTCTCATCAATGACAATGTGGCATATTGGCTCAAGCTCATTTTAGATATGATACTCCATCTATTCGATGAGAATTGCAACACAAATGAACTATGAAAGTTGCAACATTTTGTCCCCACGTGCTTGCCCTTCAAGGAGGTGGTCAATCCATAAGTGAGGTCTATAGCAGTTTATGATTCTAAAAAGATTTTGTGATTTACCTCTCCATGTTGCTTATGGGCTAGATTGATGGGGACGCCCAGGGGTGGCGTTTACCTTTTCCGTATTTGCTCATTTTTGTCCCTACAAACTTATTGTATTAAATAATCCCCGCTTTAACTCTTCCGTATCTAGAGAGCATTGGAGAACCTTGAATGTGTACTAGACATAGTAAATCTCACCCCTCGGAGGCCTTGTCGATCAACACGTCCCGTAACGCGTATGGGGAAGGTAAATCATAATGTCCCCAGACCACAAGGAATGCTGTGCCATAGTTTGCATTTCTGATGGCAGAGAACTTTTTGGGTCATCTATGGTAGCTAGCAATTGCAAATGCACATATAAAATTTAGTAAAACATCCCATTTATCTTAAGATTTGAACTAAATATATTTTGTTTTAGGAATATATCATTCTAACTAGATACTCAAGATGGTCAAAGTTTGATTTTATGAAAACGATGTAGCTAAACCATATTATCATGCTCTGTGTGTTACTTTGAGAAAGTGGCATGTGCATTACCGTTACAGAAAAATCTTCTGCATATACACTACTATTTGAAATGTCTAATTCTTCTGACACTTCACAACATATTCTCATGTGCTCGACATCTGTTCATTCCAACTTTGAGATAAAATATGTTTGTGTAGCAATATTTTGATTTTGTCAAAGACTTTTTACAGGTGCATCATGAAAACGAAAGGCAATCCAGGAGACAATAGAACTAGAAGATCTTTTTCCATATTTATATTATTTGGTTTATGTTGCTTCTTCTATCTGTTGGGTGCATGGCAAAGAAGTGGTTTTGGTAAAGGAGACAGTATAGCTCACGAAATAACAAGAAAAGCCGATTGTAGTGTCATAACAAATCTAAATATCGAGACACACCATGGTGTTTCCGTAAAGAACCCTGAAGATTTAACATCAGAAAGCAGAGTTTACCCTCCATGCGATGATCAATTCATTGATTACACACCTTGCCATGATCAAACACGTGCATTGAATTTCCCCCGAGAAAATATGAATTATAGGGAAAGACATTGTCCTTCTGATGATGAGAAGCTACATTGCCTTATCCCGGCGCCACAAGGATATGTGACACCCTTTCCATGGCCCAAAAGCCGTGACTATGTGCCATTTCCTAACGTGCCTTATAAGAACTTGACAGTTGAAAACACTGTTCAAAATTGTATAGAATATGATGGCAACGTTTTTAGGTTCCCAGGTGGAGGAACACAGTTTTCTCAAGGGGCTGATGCTTATATTGATCAAATAGCGTCTGTTATTCCAATAGGGAACGGAATGGTTAGAACTGCTTTGGATACTGGCTGTGGGGTAAGTGGATCTATTTTAAATAGATATAGCGATTTGACCAGTGTACTTATGATTATGAATGAGTCGATTTGGTTGTGTTCTATATCAAACGGGTCAAATCGAATCTTTTTAGCTAAATGGTTGAATACTTGAATTTTGCCTGCAATCGATTTTTAACTCAAACCATCTTTTAAATTGCTTTATTTAAAAACATCTAAAGTGTTACCGTAATAATATTGCTTTGGTATCCTAATTAATGCATGCAACAACTAGATAAAGAAATAGAAAATATTGTTGTTAGCTTGCTAGACCAACCTGTTCTCACCCGTTTAAGGGAACAACATGTTTCAACCTGACAACGTTGCCTGTCGCTTCGACTCAAATACTTTACCTTACACTTTAAGTGTTCTTTTTTACTGTGAAAATATGATATGGTGTGTTTTACTCATTCATATTGATACTGGTTTTGAATTGTTTCGTGTGATGGTTGCTCATAGATTGGAAGTTTAGGGGCATACTTATTCAAGAAAAATGTTATAACAATATCGTTTGCACCAAGAGACTCGCATGAAGCACAAGTGCAGTTTGCTCTCGAAAGAGGTGTCCCTGCATTTATTGGTGTTCTTGGTACTATAAAGCTTCCATTTCCTTCAAGATCCTTTGACATGGCTCACTGCTCTAGGTGCTTAATCCCATGGAGCCAAAATGGTATGGCCATAAACAGTATTTTCTTGGAGGTGTTTTGATTTGCTATTTGGAATTAATCATTCAATTATTCAATTTCAACGCGTAGCAGTTTAACGGTTGGGTAAACACAGTTTGCCTCTGATTGCCTTTTTATTTAGTAATCAGTTTCGATAATTAGTATCATAAATTCATATATTAACTGCCATAAAACTGATTTTCTAAGGGTTATATTAAGTTATGTATTTACCTTTCTTAACTCAGTTACATACCACAAACCACTTTGTAAAGCTCTGTGTAACCTACTATCACATCTAAACATTAGCTTCCAAAGCTCATATCAGAGTTTATTGTCTAATTATTTAGTACCAAAAATCCACTTTGAATATACACATCCAAACACCGCCTCACATACCTGTTCATTGTTGAGTATATTAGATTTATAATATAATGATCATAAGCAGATGGAAAGTACATGATGGAAGTTGATCGAGTTTTGAGACCTGGTGGTTATTGGGTGCTTTCTGGCCCTCCTATTGATTGGAAGAATAGATACGAAGCATGGAAGCGTCCTAAACAAGAACTGGAAGAAGAGCAAAGAAAAATTGAGGAAATAGCTAAACTCCTTTGCTGGGAGAAAAAACATGAAAAAGGTGAAATGGTCATTTGGAGGAAAAGAGTTAATCAAGATCACTGTCAAGAAAGAGAGTCCCGTGTTAGTATGTGTGAACCAGCAAGTGTCGATAATATCTGGTACGTAAGCTGCTTTCTAGGGGGTGTTAGTGCACTTTGAAGATGATTATGTGATATTAATTGATGGTTATTTGCTTGAAATACCAATGCACTTTTCATATATCCTAACAGTCATTGTGATCTTTTTCTACATTTGAGTCAACAAAATATTGTTTTGTTTCCGTTTGAGTCATTTTGTAACCCATGGTACTAACATTTTATATAAAGTTAGCGTTATTATAAATAATTCAAATTCTTACATAAAAATTATAATTTGAAAGAAGGTTTTTTTTTAGGTTTTTTGGTCACAAAATGACCCAAAAGAGTGAACGAGGAATGAAGCCATCTTTAAGGACTCAAACGTACAAATAAAAGTACAATAACTAAAATGAAAGGCATGCTGATGTTTTGTGCAAATATCCCTTTAAGAACAAGAAATGATTATGTGATATTGAATAATCAGAATGAGATAATCAGTTGTGACAAAAAGGGCTGCTAGAGGTTGTGTTAGAATGTGCTAGTTATGCTAATAATTAAAATCATTTTACCCAAACACTAGACTGATTGTTCACGAGTTGGAAATTCGATAATCAGGGTTGATGCACATCCTAACACCCCCTAAATTTTCATTTGCTCACTAGCTTTTCGCCTTCTAATAGTTATCCTGCAGTCAAAAAAATATTTTCTTATTAAAAAACACTCACTGGCATATAGGTACAAGCAAATGGAAGCTTGTGTAACCCCATACCCAAACACAAGCAACAAAGAAGAAGTTGTGGGTGGTGAACTAAAACCATTTCCACAAAGACTCTATCAAGTTCCTCCAAGAATTTCTAGTGGTTCATTGCAAGGAATCTCAGCTGAGTCATTTGAAGAGGATACCAATTTATGGATTAAACATTTGAATGCTTATAAGAGGGTGAATAAGATTATTGGTTCAGGTCGTTATCGTAATATTATGGATATGAATGCGGGTCTTGGAAGTTTTGCTGCTGCACTTGAATCTCCAAAATCTTGGGTAATGAATGTGATGCCTACTATAGCTAACAAAGACACTCTTGGCGTGATTTATGAGCGAGGCTTGATTGGAATCTATCATGATTGGTAAATACTAAAATTTTTGTACTCAATGTGTTATTTATTCGAAACATCATTCTATATAGTATATACTCAAGCATGTACCTTGAATAGTGCTTGACCCACCCCCTAGATAGTATGCTTGGTGGGTCATATTATTGAGGGGCTATTGGATAGAAAGGTAACGTTGTTTGGTCGTAATTCTTTTTTGGGCAACAATTTTTATTTTCAATCACAAAAATCCCTTAAGTTTGATTAAATGATTACATGTCAGCAACTTTGACCATGTTGAAATTTTTTTTTACTAGACTCCAAGGCTTTAAGATTACCTTAACAAAAGTTTGAAAGCTGGTTACTTTTTATGGGTGAAAACAAAGATGATATCCGAAATCAGAGCAAAACTATGACATGAATAATATGCAATGAAATCCTCTTATTTGTTTTCCAATTCAAGAAATGAAGTTGGTTTTGGTTTTGTTTTTGTATCTTTCAGGTGTGAAGCCTTCTCGACATACCCTAGGACATATGATCTAATCCATGCCAATGGTCTATTTAGCTTGTACAAAGACAAGTAAGTTGCTTGTTATAGATGTTATTAGCTTATTTAGTGATATGTTCAAGTATTTATACGCCCGACATACATGCAGGTGTAGTTATGAAGACATTCTGTTAGAGATGGATAGGATCCTACGACCTGAAGGTACTGTTATTATCCGTGACCATGAGATTGAGGTATTGAAAGTGAAAAAAATCGTTTCGGGAATGAGGTGGAACACAAAAATGGTGGATCATGAAGACGGACCTCTTGTTCCAGAAAAGATACTATTTGTAGTAAAAAAATATTGGGTTGCTGGTGAAAATAATTCACCGTCTTCGACTTGAAAACAACATCAGAAATTCTTTACCTTCTATTTTTGGTTTAATCAACAGTTTTTATAGGGATATTACTTTAGCTTAATGATCAATGATTGCCTTGAAGCACAATGTAAACAACAGTTTTGATACCATTTATGATGACAGTTACTTGAGCCATATTCCATATGATTATTCCTATTTGATATTCAAATCATTATGCATATTTATAATGTATTTATTATGTATTAATATTCTTGCTTTTAAATCTTTTTATGTTAAGAATATATGATATATGATGTGACATACTCATTCCTTTATTTATATGCATGTCCTTCCTCAAAAGGCCACACCATCAAAGCTAATACTTTATGTACAGTTTCTTTATGGAGAATGAAGCCAACTCTAACTCGACAGATCTTCGTGTAGCCTCGTTTTCTTGTTACCTTAAACCTCATAAAAACAAAGTTAACTGTAGGAGCTTTTTTCATGGCTTCAATCATTGTCTGACCAAGAAAGCGGTTCATGTGAATGAATTCGGAAGCAATGGAATGAAAGGTGACCAGTTTGCATTCCCAGTTTTGAATCCTGCCAAGCAGAAACAATTTGAAGAGGCGCCAAGTAAGTGCATTGAAGTTTCTAACTCGGGGTTCATCAACAAAGCAGACATTATGAAAAATCTTGAAAGGAAAATGTCGATTTTGAGGTGGGATGACATTCCAAAGGCTAATGATGAAATGATGTATGATGATGTGGCCAGTGACACCAGCTCAGATTTATTCGAGATAGATAATCTTTCCATCTCTGGCTCATTTCGTTATTCTGATTATGATGAAATGAGAACAGTGTATACGACCTCCACTCGTCAAACAACTGTCGAAAACAAAAGTGGAGTGGTGAAAAAAGCTCAAAAGTCCGGTGTTGTAGGTTTGTTGGGATGCAAGAGTCACCAATCAGTCAAAGTGGCTGAACCTGTATATCGGACGGCCGACCAGTCAAAACATTAGCTATATTCGTAAGCTTATATGAAAACGTTTTCTGTCATCTATCTCTGCTTCTCAGCTTTCTTATACAATAATAATCAATGGTTATTCTTTTCTATATATCCATATGAATAGGTAGACACACTGAAACGACTCGTAGGAGCATGTTGCATGCCATCAAATGATTACGAGTCCCATATCACAAGACCGAATGATGAATGGGCTCTGTAAAGTAACCAATTTACGTTTTGGAAGGATCAAATTGTCCTGATCTTTATTATGTTTATCATTCATATTTAGAGCATATGTGTAGCGCTCAACAAAGCTGCTTTAAGTAACATGCATAATAATATTCTGCTACTATATCTTTAAGTTTAGAATACTTGGTTATTTGAACAATGAAGGGCCTACAGCATAGATCCTTGCTTAACAAAGTAACAACACACTTGGAGTATCTTATATCTTGGTGTTTCAATGTTTCCTAGGGCATTTCGAAAGGGAGCAAATGTATTTTTTTTTGTTGTTAATGCAGTATGATTTTGGTTTATAATATCCTTATAACGCTTAACGGATACCATATGTCTTGATGGCTTGAGGGCATGTCCTAAAAAATTTGTGGTTTAACTTGTAGTAAATTACTCTAACTACAATATTACTAGTATATAGCTGATACTATCATGGATACTGCATCTTGGTGTTTCAATTCTAGTTGTTTCACGGCTTTGGGGTGGGTAAGATTGTCTTTTTACCTTGTTAAGACGTACTTGAATCTTATGTCTTGATGTAGCAATTGTGTTTCATGGGTTTTCTGATAGGGAAAGTTGTGTTTGAGTAGATTACGACAATCTACTTAAAATATATCAAGGATTTGCCATACTATTAATGGCGATTCAAGGTTTCTAGAAGTTGAACACATCACTTGTCGGTTGCTAGGTCACCTTGATACCACTTAATCGGAAGTTTGGTGCTCCTAGAGCTTTTCTTGATGGTTATTGATTTTCTTTTAGAACGACAACTATTTATCTCACACAATTTACACCACAATCAATCTCACACATCCTAAGCACGACTTGAACCCACAACCATTTGGTTGGGGAGCTTTTCACACAACATGGGGTACCATTGGGACACAAGCCCTTTGGTCTTGAGAATTATTGATGTATTTTAACTTGTTAAGAGAACTTACTTATGGATTAACAGGACTTGTAACATTCCTAAAAATGAAAACAAAATCTTGTGTTTGTGAGTTAAGAAGGTTCTAGAGGGTATGCTAAGAGCGAGCTTCTTGGTAGATAAGAATTTTCTATTAAAATCTCGTGTGCTCCATGAGTTTGTCAGGTATCATGATTTAATCAAAAGACAGCAAGAATACATGTTTATGCATTTAGATATAGATTTAATGTATTTGATGTGCCAAAGGAATGCTATGATGGTGTAGGGTAAGTTGGTTTAGGTTAGTACCTTTCAAAACAACTAAGGTGTGGGATCATCTTCCAATTTATATGTGGTTCGATCAGGAAGCACAAGCCACTAAGTTTTTTTTATTTTAGTTGTAGATTCTTTGAATTGTGCTAAAGTGATCATCAACAAAAGACAATCTTTTTTGTCAACAAAAAGACAGGTTTATGTGGTTTGTGTGCAACATAAAGATGAGACCTTCATGTCCACAACGTATGGGATAACAAAAATAAACATGCTTTAAACAGTTGCACATTACGTCATTGCCCATGTCAGCAGAGTACTCGAATTTATATACAAAACTTAGAGCGTTTACATCACTTGTTTTGCGTTTTTTTAGCATATGGTAGGTTGTTTCAAGATTCATTCATATAACAAAACTTTGCTTTGAAAGCAATTGATCTAATTCTTTGAATAAGTTTACACAGTTTTGGGTTGCAGAGAAGCGCCATTACCTTGAAAAAGATTTTATTTTTGTAAAAGCAGCTAATTTAGTCAACTAACCAATTCTGTGCAAAAATATCAAGTACACTAGTATGTTTTTACATGTACATTCAAAATGGTTTCATAAGATGCATTGTCTTTCAATTATTTTATAAGAAACGGCGATTTATTCTTAACGAATGACCCACTGCAATTTTCATCAAGTCCATTTGAAACATGAGATACTGATGGTGTTACTGTTATATTCTCCTACAGTACTTCGTAATTTCAATGTATATATGATTAAAAAATAATAATAATAAAAAAAATAAAATTAGATACCTCATTTCTTACTTGAAGGGTGTTTGGATACTTATTTGGGTTAATGGTCTGGAAAACATACAAACTTTCCACTTTTTACTATTGCGACAATAAACTTTTTTTCTTCCTATCAGTAATAAAATAACTTTAACGACTATTATCAGAACCAAATATGCCACGTGGCATAGTTAATTACCACAGTTAATTATTTTAATGACTATTATTTGGTTACAATAATAGTCAAGTTTATTTGTTACAAGAAAAAAAAGTTTATTGTCACAATAATAAAAAGTGGAAAATTTGTATGTTTTCTAGACCATTAACCCTACTTATTTCTCATGTTTTAAGTTTATTGCGTTTTTTTAATCGCAATATAACCATGTTTGAGTGTTTGAATGACATAAACAGTCACTTGGGATTATATAAAGGCGCTTATTATAATACCCTGGAAATGAGCAATCCCAAACACCCCCATTACAAAAATCTAAACATCATATTAGTTTTATTGTAAAGCATGATATAAAGCAACAAATGAATGTCTAGCAAAAGTATCTACTGAGGAGACCATGACATGTTCTTGTCTTTCTTTGATGTTAACAGTACACTAATAAAAAACCAATACATGGCCCTAAAAATAGATAAGAATGTAGTTGTATATATGCATTTTCGAGTTAAATCATTGAGTATATATTTATATTCTTATAGCTGTATTGATATTATTATTTATAATTAGATATGTTAGTGCAAGAATGGCATTTTACAAAGACTGTAAGTTTACATTTAAAAAGGGAACCCGACTTTCTGGAGGGACAGGTCTTACAGCTAACACGAAGAAGATTAATCACATAAAACTATTATTAAAAGGACATGATGGTATGATTTGAATCTATAACTTTCGCTTAACGTTGCATGTCCCCTACCATAAGCTCCACATCGCTAAGTCATGATGATAGAAAGTTGAACCATTATCATCATCTGTAAAATGAGCTTATTTAGTACCTTGTCTAGTTAATCAGAATTGTGGGCTGCTTCAAGCCTTCAAGTAATTACAACACGAATTGAAAGTTCACAAGTCATAATACTTATTAAGTTAGGCCCAAATGAATAGCCCAATATATTTTAGTTTTTTGGTTGAGTTACATTAAAACACTGTCGAGTTTTGGTTTAACATTTCTTGTTGACACAAAAATATGGTAATCATACGTTATTATATGTAAGAAAATGCGTTCTTTGGACACTCGCGCCGAGCGGTCTGGTGGCCAAAAAGTAACACAATGATTAAAGATACACAGTGACAAAATTTGAGCTCATGACCTCTGTTTTATGTTGACATCTGTTTTATGTTGCAGGTCTCCTACCAATAAACTATAATCGTGAATACTACATTAATATGACAAAATTTGAGCTCATGACCTCCGTTTTATCTAGCCAAACATTAATATGATTTTCACTGATAATTAAGTTTGTAGAATTTAAATTTTGGTTATATGTTTTTTGGGCATATGAAACACAAATAGAGAATACGAGGTTTCGAGCCCGCGCGTTGCCGCGGGTGTTTTCGTTAAATATGTAGCAACCAAATTGTCGAAGATAGCAATGTTAAAAGTCATAATATTGCAAGGATAGCTTGTGCAATTGCATGCCTTTGCACAGTACAAAAAAGGAATACCTTGCCATGCAAACATGTCATACCTTTGTCCAAGTTCTACACAAAAGAATACAATCTGTCAGCACATGTTTCTGTTGCTAGAAATCCATAGGATTGCAACAATAGCTGCTGCAAGAATGCGCAGCATACAAAACTTGGCAAGCGTTTTAAAACACACATTAGATTCATATGTACTAAGTGCTGGAATGATGCGCAAAATATGTTGCATCCAGCCTTTGCATACTTTTACAGTTATAGTGCAAGATTGTCACATAAGAGGAGCAACCAGACGCTATTGCATACTTTTGTTGCCAGTCATGGCGTGGCACAAAATAGGAGTATCTTGGCATGCAAACATGCCATGCCTTTTGTCTAACTTTCACACAAAAGAATACAATGTTTCGGAACATATTTCTGCAGCTAGAGCAGGAATATGTTTCAAAACATATCAAGTTTTAAGGCTGCCAGTTTAATATCCAGATTGGTAAGCTAATGGTTACATTTCCTTCTTTTTTTCAGTGTTCCTTGTCTTTCTTTTCTCTGCAGCTGCAGGCTCCACTGTCACTCTATAAACATAATAAAAATAATAGCGTTAGTGAGAGAAGGCAAAAAGAAATAGATGATGCCAACTATTACTTCTCAAAAACACATGAAAAAACATTGTAAGCAGAAACAAATTGGCATTGTGATGGTTAGGTATAAACTGCTAAAAATAAATGCAATGAAAATGCTACTGTTTTAGTTTGGTTAGGTGGACTGTTCACAGTTACACCGGTACACCTCTTGTCTATATAAGCATTGGACATGTGTGTGTCATTGGGGGCTACACCTGAGCAATCATTTGGTAACAATTGCGCGAGAAAAAATGGGAACGACTCCTAATTTTGATGAACTGAAAGAAGCATGCGGTTCGATAAAATCGCACCGTGCTTTCGTTCTTGCTGTTTTGCATGAAGAGTGTGATATCGAAGGCCCGATTATGGTCTTGAATGAAAATGTGATGATGTGCGTGCAAGAATTGTGAAAAAGGGAGTTCGAGAGAGGTGAAGGTTTCACTCAACTGATCCTGTAGCTGTTAATGGCCTCGCGTGTTTGCAGGAAGCACAAAACAAAGACTATAAGTTGTTGGCTGCAATGGTTGTTCTTGTTGATGTAGCGCATGAAGCATGTAGTGAGAAGCGTCGTCACGTGCTCACTATCGAGCAATATGATTAGCGAGGCTTTCTGTGGTTTTAGGTGTTGGCTTGTTTCTGAGTGGAAGCAATGGTATGGTGACGTCATGTTTGTATTTCATGTTGTAAAATATTGTTTGTATCAATAAACCTCAGCAGTTTGTGTATGAGTTAAGCAACATGAATGTGTTTTTATTTTCCTTTTTTTTTGTACATTTTTATTTTTTAAATTAATTGTTTTATAGCCTGTTTGTTTTTGTTGGCTATATAAGGATGACTTTGCTGAGCCATTTTGCATTCAACTCATACCTAACCACCATGGGTGCAAGACCAAACATTGACCATTTAAAGGAGTGTTGTGGTTCTAATAAGCTCCAGCATTGCTTTAAATATCTGTTTGTGCAAGAATGGAGAGAGAATGAGAGTATGATCATCTACATTTCGCAGAAATGTGCTGATCTTGAGGCCAACATTGAGATAAGAGACCAACTAATCGAAGAGGGTGAGTCTTTCGGTCCATTTGATGATGTTGCTCCTGATGCAGTTGAGTGTATGTTGGAGACGCAGCAGAGAGACCGAGATATTTTAGATGCGTTGGTTGGTGTTTTGGATTTAGCTCGTGAAGGGAGGACTGAAAAGCAACGTCATGTAGGTTTGATGGATCTAAAGGGTTAGTGCTGGTTGGTCTGGTGACTGGTGTTAGTGACTATATTGGTAGCAAGGCTGCGTGAATTTTAAGTTTCCTGTATTTTAATGAATTTTCTTTAGTCAAGTATTTGAATTCTGTTATGAATAAAAACTTGTTTTTGTGTATGAAGGCTTATGTATGTTTTATATCAAAGGTTAATAAATGTAAAGAATTTAAGAAGTGTGAAAGCAGATGCACAGTAATTTTGATTTATGATGTCTTTAGTGTGTGGTTGGTTAAAGGTAAATAGCACTGTCTATGGTTGAGTGTTGATTTGTGGTTCTAAGATAAAGTGGTTGTATAAAAAATTGCTATGTTAGGCTTTGATAGGTGTGCACAATGTGAGAAGAGGAAAGTGGTATGCAAAATCAGCAATTGGTTGTCCTGTTTTGACTGTTTGTTCAGAAATAGTAGATCTTGTGAGCATGTGTAAGTGAAAAAAACAAATTGAGTGCCAATCTGTGGTTGGACTTTAAAGTAGCTGCATAAATAGTAAAGCAATTTGCAATTTTGTGCTGCTGCTACTCAATGACAGCAGACCATGCATGCATCATTGCAAAGCCTGAACGATAAAGCCAATTTTTTTAAATGTGGAATGCAGGCACTAATAATATCATGTGATTTTAAATGAATCTTGTAAATGTGGCTGAACAAATAGTGGAATGACTGTCATTTTTTTGGGTGTTATTCAATAATACTGGAGCAGCTGTGCATCATGTGAGGGATTGAATTATGAGGGCAGGGATTGAAGATGCGGAATAGGCATGTGAAAAAGGAGGGTATGCTCACAGGGGCTATTTAAAATATGAAATGTGCATGTTAATTTTTTCATAAACTAATTGTTTGGCTGGTCAAAGTAACCAACAAAACAGAATGGCAATCCATCCTAAGTGTGCTAAGCTGACCAACGATGCTAATTCTACGAATTGGACAGACATGTTAGTTTTTAATTTTCGCCAAGCCTCAACAGAGGAGATTGAAATAGCGCGAGAAATAAATGCATTGTCTGTAAGATTAGGTGGTGTTATTAGTGAAAGGGGCCGTTTCATTCAAGAGCTGGAAACCGTAGGCAACCTTTTTGCGTACAAAACTGTCGAGTACTTAAAGGAACTTCAACGAAAAGATGGTAAAAAACTTGATGAAATGATAACAATGGTAAATGCATTAGATCTAAGTGCTCGTGATTAGGATGTGTTTGCCATGAAGCTTAAGGGACTAATTGATTTCTAAACGTTAATGTGCAGTGTGATATAATATGTATGTGTTTAATAAAGTTTGTGTTTATGTTTGCGAAACATCCATGTGTAAATTGGTGTGATGAATAAAAGCAATAATAAAATTTGTAATTTAAGCATGGATAAATTAAATCAAAAAACAAAGGCAATAAACAGTGATGTATTTATGTGTGGTTTGTTTTTATTTGCTGCTTGCCTATTTAAGACGGCCAGTCCACCTTGTTAGTGAACCACTTTATTTTTTAAGTTGTGATAAAGAAGTGAGATAAGGAAATGTCTAGATATCCTAGGTGTGATAAGCTTAGAGCCGATGCCAATTCTAACAACTGGCCTGATATGCTAGTGTTCTATTGCTACCAAGCTTTTGGCGAAGATATTGGGCTGGCACAACAAATGAATGCACTTGCGGAAAGATTGGTTGGAATCACTCAAGAAAGGCTCAGCTTCATTCAAGAACTGGAGAGTGTTGGGAACACGCATGCTCAAAAAACAGCAGAATATTTGAGGGGGTTCAAGGTAAAGATGATCAAAACATCATGCAGATGCGCATTTTGGCACGGGAACTGGAGCAGAATGCTCGTAACAATGACATTTTTATCCAGAAACTTAGGGGCTTGATGGATCTCTAAGTGTGTATCTACTAAGCGTGCTTTCTATTGTCGGTTGTGTTTGCAGTCGTGTGTGCCAGTGATCTTATTATGAGTGTTGTTGTAGTGTTTGTGTGTGACCCATGAAAATTGATTGTAAAATATTGCATTGAATAAAATGGGTTGTTAAATTTGTAGGTCTAACCTTTTTGTTTCTTCGCATCTTCATGCTCATCCTGAAACAATGCTCTTTTCACACTTTTTGAGTTGGTTGGTTTATGCTTTTGCTCTTCCAAATCCTCCATGGCTGCCATCGTCACATGTGTAGCTGGTGTTTCCAGTGAGCCATAAATCAATAATCAGTATTTGTATTTGCAAATGAGACAGGCATGACATCTTTTATTTAAGAAAATTGTGTATTAGATGTGTAGCAGTCACCTTCCCGTTCCTTTGTTTATGCAATGGCACTTTGCTCAGCTTGTTGTTGGTCGAGATGCTGTTGGTTTGTTGGTGTTAGAGCTGCTGCTGGTGTTCCTATGAATGCACAACCAAACATTAAATATTTGTAGGTAGGATTGTTTGTTCTAACCAAGATAGTCTGTTGATTTAAATGGCGCTACCTGGGGATGCTTCTATCATCTTCATGGTTCCCTCCTGCCTTTTGTTTTTGTTAAAAACTTTTCCAACAATAAAATCTCCTGGCCTACATGATGTGCTGAAATGGAGTTGGAAGACATTTTTCTGCCCTTCAATAGCAAAAATATCTTGGGGTATTTCTTGCGGGTTTTCTGCTTTATGCTTTGCCAGCAGTTCCGAGCATGAATACCCTGTTACATCTTCTGCAGCCGGACTGAAAAAAGTTACCTCAACTGTTGCGGATGGGTCTGTGATGAATGCTTTGAAATTAAACCTGTATTTTTCATCAAGTGAAACGACGAGGGTTTAATTTTCATGACATATTATGTTTTTTAATATTATATGAATCCGAGGTAGAGAATTATGTACTTATAGGATGGTTTTGCTTGTTTTCCATGATTTAGACAACGATACATTCCTCCCTCTTCTTTCACTTTCGAAGCACATTCGCTGCAAGACATGTAGAACCAATCTCTCTTGATGTTGATACTGGTAACTGTTGCCTCAGCTGTGAAATGCACCCCCTGTAAATGTTTGTGGAAACAGTTAACCGGCATATTTTTTTGCATGAAACTTTCTTTCGGGGGTGTAATTGAATGTTGGTTTGTTAAATTTTGTGTTACAGAAAACTTACCGAATAGGTTTCAGGATCTTGGTTTAGCAGTATCTTCAAGGGAAATCTATTCCGGTACTTTTCTTTTTCAACAGCTTCATATGGAGTCTTTGTAAGACGGAGGGGTGGTGTTTTCTGTTGCTTTTCTTTGTGCCTGTTTTGTGTTGCAAAATTAGAATCACCAAATTTTTACGTGACCATGGTGTGACCTTAAAATTTTCAAATCAAAGATTTTACCTTGCTCGTGCCTCATCAGCTTCAGGTATTTGTGGATTCAAGTAGTAACGTGTTGCCGACGTTGCTGTTACCTGGTAATCTGCGATGGTATTGTTTGACAATTTGGTAAGGATTTGACGTTTAAGTTTTTATAATTTGTTAATGCAATACCTATGAATTTTGCAACTCGGCAAGAGCTGACAGCAATTATAACGGGGTGCTGCGTTGCTTGAAGCTGAGCCTCTTCAAATTTGACAGCCATGTCGTCCCACATAGTGAACTCAACAACATTACCACTGAAAAGATCACAAAGTCATTGGAGATGTGATAAACCTTGCCAGTTTAGTTTTTAGAAAAAAAAATCAATGCATCTCAAATTTTCGATATCGACTTTTCCCTAAACGGTTTCTTGCTGTGTGGCACTTGTTTTGCGTACAACCTCTCCCACCGACCGCAAACATCCCATGTAATCTATCACCAGTCAGGTGTTAGGATGTCACTCTTGCGTTTGTTGCAAAAAAACTGATGGTAGAAAGTTTACCTGTCAGAATTGGGTACTGCATTCTGCCCATTGCATCTTCTATGGGAACCCTGTATTGAAGTTGGTTGTACGAAACAAACTTAAAGTAGTGCTGAGGGATGTTTGGTGCTTGTATAACATCAAACTTTGTGGCTTTTCCAAATTTCAGGCATGTTTTGTTGTCAATCGTTTTGTTGTCAAACTTTGTAGCTTTTCCGAAATCCTGTAAACCTCCCCAAGCTTGATTTTCGGGTTGAAATAGTCGAATTCTCTGACATTCATGTTACCCTGTATAGCATTGCCCTATTGATAATCATCTGTTATTAGACAAATCTGAAATGGCAGCATGTTTTATGCGTGTTTCCTGAATTAATACATACCTCTTGATCGATGAGGATATAGCAAAACCCTGTTTCTTTTTTTTGCCAGAAACTCCAGCCGCATCCTTTTTGCCAAAAGTCACTGAAGTCCATTTTCTATAAACCCTGGCTTCGAGCACTTTGCTGTGAGATTTTGGCTTTAACTGTCGGATCGTTACAATTTCTGGTGAAGCACTGATTTCAAGGCTTTTCTCTTCAGAGGTATGTTGCACCATAGCATTTTGATCCATTGTGCTGGTAAGTCATAAAAAAGAAAGTTAGATACAGACAAACAGCTGAAAATGAACAATGATATAGGGAATAGGAATCAGAGCATTAAAACGATGAGACACAACATATAAAATCGGCATGCAAATCTACTTGTGGGCAGAGCCTTTAACGATACTTTTATAAAAGCAAAAGATAGTAACATATAATTATATTGCATTGTGTATAGAATAACAAACGAAGAACTTGTTGTAAAAAAGACAAACACTAATCGCTATGGTTGCACTGGCAAAACAAAAGCTGTCTCTTCTATTTTTTTTAAATCTTTGTAAACGATATGTTTTTGTGACATTTGGTCTTTGGTTTTCCTGTTGTTTCATAAGGACTTTTAATCCATGAGCAGATGTAGCTCTAGAAAGAGCCACATACAATTGCCCATGACCAAATATTGGCTCGGGAAGGTAAACACCAATTTTGTTTAAAGATTGGCCTTGGCTTTTATTGATTGTCATAGCGTAACAGAGCTTTATTGGGAACTGAGTGCGTTTGAAAACAAAAGGGAGGTTTGGATCTTTATGAATCAGCGGTATCCTATTAATGAAAACTTTCTCGCCGACTCTTGTGCCTGTGATGATATGCACTTCAATAAGCTTTGACATCAGTTGTGTCACTATCACGCGTGTCCCGTTGCATAACCCGCCTGCCAAGTTAACATTCCTTAAAAGCATCACTGGTGATCCAACCTTGAGTGCGGCGGGAAACTTGGCAGCTTAAATGTGTTTATATACCCAGGAGGGTATAACATCTCTGTTTCAGCCCCGCTATTCCCCACCGATGTGGCTATATCATAGCTTGCATAAGTTGTTATTTCGCCATCAACCATGTCTAAAACTTTTGAATTAATAGTGTCCGTTGTTTCATTCTTTGGACACACGATTGCCTTCTCTTGTAGAGTGATTATTGAAGGGGTTTGGAGTGTAGGCTGATCATAGATGAAATCTATGAGATTCGAGAGGCCTTGTTCATCATCTTGTATGCAAAATCTAGAAGGAATTTCGACCCATGCTGAATCTCTAGGGTCTACTTCATCAGGTTCACCAATTTGACCATCTCCAATATCGAAGAGCCATGATGCAAAAGACCGCGCTGTGCTCTGCTCTTCTAGAGTCAAATCTGAGCGGAACAGCCTCATGTTTTCTTTAAGTGTCATGACATGAAAATAAGGCTAGAGGTGTGATTCTGCAATCGACGATGCTACTATCTCCATTTTGGGAGCGCCTTTTTTGATTGGCAGTGTTTGCCGAAAATCACTGCCTAAACCACTGTTTTCCCACCAAACAAAACATCTGGCGCATCCAATATGTCTCTAAGAGTCCTATCCAATGTTTCAAAGCATCGGCGGTCATTCATCGGTGCTTCATCCCAGATAATGAGATCAGTTTCTTTTAAAAGGTTTCCTATGAGAGTGTTTTTTTTAACGCAACAGAGGGACTCATCCGTTAGCTCGAGTGGAAGTTTGAATCTTGAATGTGCGGTTCGGCCTGCTGGAAGAAGGAGTGAAGCAATACCAGAAAAAGCAACCGCTAACACAATCTTACCTTCAGCCCGTAGAGTGCTAATTATTGTTTTCCAAAGAAAAGTTTTCCCAGTTCCTCCATGACCATATACAAATATTAATTCTTGCTTACCTATTTTAAAAGCGTTTATAACAGCATCATATATAATTTTTTGTTTAGTGTTGAGCCTTGGAATTGATTCGTCTCTTTCTCGTGCCAGCATCTCCCTGTTGTAATTCTTTTCTTCCATTAATAGGCGGTTGTTTAATTGATCAAGAAGTTGTTTTGGAGGTGGCTCCAAACCATAATTCTGGATTGATTTTCCACAACTGGTTAGTATTATTTCCAATTCGTATAATATGTACCCTTCCAATTCTGCATCATTCACATGGTAGTTGGGTATACGTACTTGTTCCGAGATAATACCTGGAATATCATGGCCCATTTATCGCTAATATTTATCTCATAAGTACAAAGGGTTTGCAACCTCACAATGAGTAAGTAGCCTTGCAAAAAGAAACCTTAGTTCTGCAGATAAAGCTGACCCGTAGGCTTCTTCAAGAGATGTGTCTCATTCTTTGTCATCGCCAAGCAAGCCAAGCGCATCACATGCAGCACGATATGTTGGATAGACAATTTCGTTTACTGACCTGACCTCTGCGAAGTCTCTACATCCTTTTTGATGACACAATAACATTCTTAAGTAGAAAAGCTCACCTGAAGTCGGGTGTATATATGCAAGGCGTCCAATAGAACATTTGTTGGTCTTTCTGCGTGACCAACATTTCCGATCTCCGTACCATATAAACTCTGATGGAAACTGCAAGTAAGTCAAATGTCGTCCATCTTCGTTTTCAATGTTGTGAGTAAACCATTCTGTGAGCGTTGTCAGCCTACGATCACGATGATTGACAACCGCGTCTAAGTTATCACCGTCTCTAAAAGTTACGTGCTGCATGTTTTCCAGATGGACTGAAAGGATCTGAACCACTGGCTCTCTGATATGTATTTCGAATTTGAGGATTCTCCAACATGCTTCATGAGGACATATGAACCGGCCATCAAGGTAATTACAGATTTCATCAATCGATGCTGGGTCGCTACCGACGAAGAGGATGCTTCACTAATAGATCTCGTTACTTTGGCAAAGATTCTGTCAGTTCCTTTTGATATATACTTAAATAGATATTTTATCAGCATGCTCCACCCACAGTATTCCACATTGATATGAGCTTCAAATGCCGGACAAAAATATCGGTTATACGGCACGACATACCCATTGTCAAGCTTCATCTGACCTTTTGCTGCGAAAGTATTCCCTTGTCTTCTTTGATAATGTGGATAACCTTTGTCATCAAAGAAAGTTTCATTATTGTATTGTTTTGGAATTTTTATGCTGCACAGATCGCCTTTCATACATGGTGCATTCGGGCCGGCCTTGCCACACGGCCCATGCATCATCATTTCTGAAACAATTTTATAAGTGCGTGGATCAGCCTCAGGATCAGGTAACTCTGCAGAAATGTACTGGTCAACATCTTAAGCATTTTCTGTTTTGGTTGATGAAGAAATCCAAAAGAGTGTGTGGCAATGTGGGAGGCCACGCTTTTGAAACTCGATGGTGTACAACACTACAGGCAAAAAAATTTGACCAAATAAAATTAGAATAACACATTGGCACACCACATTATGCAAGCATCTATAGGAAAACTGAGACTGAAAAATTCAACACAAAGGTTTATTTCTAAAAGAAAATAGCCATACCTCCTGTGGCACAACCAAATGTCTGCCTTCCCTTCATAAACTTGACAAATGATTTGACTTTTTGCTCAAAAACTCTGCATACTATATCCGCCCTATCCGCTATTGTCAAATGAGGAAACGGGCCATGTATCTTTGTATCTCAGGCCACTTTACATTGCACGTGAATGTTATAAAAAACCGTGGATTACCAAGCACCCTGCAAATCGCCAATGCATCCAAATAATGACTGTACATATACCTCGGACCTCCAGTAAACGACGAAGGCAATATAATGCGAGAACCCGCCTGCGACCCATCATGTTCTCCCCTTGAAATCGCATCATAAAGTCCTGACAAAAAATCCCCTCGAATATCGCTCTGGTGCGTTCTATAAAAATCCATCTGATTCTGTTCTATACAATAGTATACGCCGACAACGTACTGTTCAAAAATCCTTCCAGTGCGAAACAGCAGGTTATAACTATCATGCCTCGGGTGTACCTGGTATGCCTAGAATGCATTCATCGACACCCATTTTGGCTCGATGTTTGGATCCGCTGTTATTAACTTCAGCTTTGTATGATACCCTGGCTGACCATATATGAATATCAGTGAAAACTGCAATGACATGTACGACTTATGGATCTTGCTGATTCTTTTTAGCGGGCCATTTCTGTACTCCAGTATAACATCGTAATTCGATTCACTTTCAGGCCCACAGTCAAAGACAATAGCGCCGAGGGTATTTGATAATGGAGCTTCATAACCGCGTGGAGCTTCACCTTAAATTCTAGGACATCATGCTCGACACATTTGTCACGCGCGGTCCTGAATATCTGTACCAGTTCATTGTGAGCATCTAAGAAGTGAATGAGCCCTTGCACTATATCTGGATTCAAATCACGCCCATCTGAGGTTGAAAAATAACTCAACCTATGTTCGACTTCATCCTGCGTGTCATAGATGTAGAGCTGCAAAAACTTTGGATCATCATTAACCGGGCAAAGCGAGCCTATCCGATGGTATATTTGTCCAGAGACTTTAAAAACATATGGCCCTCCACCATTGTTGATTGCGTTGTCAACTGTGGCACCGAACGACGTCATTGCAAACATCTGGTTGTATGTTCATATATTTTCCATAAAGGGACGTTGGCCAAGCAAGTCTTTGATATACTGGGGCGGTTCTGCGTCAGGTTGCATAAACACTTTACCACCTCTGCAACATGTATGGTATTTAGCTGAAGCATCTGCAAGACGATGGCCTGCAAGCTGCTCCGCACGCCAAAAAACAGCATTACAATAACATCATCACTTAGTACAGTCTCCTAGATCATCATACTCAGGGTCAACGGCTGCATTGATTGAGAAACCATAATCAACTTAAAGACCTGACAATATATGTTTGGGAAAAAGATGAGGCACAAAAAAGGGGAAAAAAACAGCGGCCATCTTGCATCGTAGAAGGAGATGACTCTTCATCAATGCCGCATGCACTATTATCCGAGCCAGAACGGAGACTGCTGATGAGAGT
Source organism: Chrysanthemum lavandulifolium (assembly GCA_022545495.1). NCBI lineage: Eukaryota > Viridiplantae > Streptophyta > Magnoliopsida > Asterales > Asteraceae > Chrysanthemum > Chrysanthemum lavandulifolium. The sequence continues at coordinate 76,751,607 of CM040242.1, read as the reverse complement.
ACGCCGCCGCACAACCCTTTTATGAGGCTGTCCCACACACCTATCTCTTTTCCGGAGCTGTGATTGACGACCAACATTTTTCGTAACACCTGGTTGACTATCAGCATGTACCCTAGCTGTTGGTAACAAAAGAAAGCACCACAAAAAATTAAAGGTAATGTTGGATGCAGACCATGTGCCTCAAAAAGTAAAAAACAAAAAAAAAACTTACTTTCAGTTGCATTAGGAGTAGACGGTTCACCAGTGTTGTGACCCCCGTTCTCTGAACTCAATTGATGCATAGATTCTGTGGAGGCCTGACATGGTTGTCTTTTTCTTCGAAAATTGTTCCGCAAATAAAAACTATCAGATGCAACATCAGTGGCAACATCACCATCAACAGCGGTTCCAGGTGCTAGAAAACGAATGGATGAAATTGAAAATAAAAACTGCATGCAGAAAGTCCGGTTTTAAAAAAATTGGCACAAATGAGGATAACAGCACTGACATTCGCGCACATGCAAAGGTAGCCGGGCAACACCTTCCTGCATAGGATCATATGTGTCAGGGTCCTGCACACGGGGTCTAACGACATCACCCAACATTTCTTTCCTTTTTCTGCTTTGTTTTGAAGTAGCGGCATTGCGTGTAGGAAACCCTATTGATAATAAAGAACAGTGCGAAAGACTAACTCAGCATTCTATAAGAAACAATAAAAGTTGACACACTGCATCCGAAGAGAGGATAGGTAAACCCACCTTCCATTGTATTAGGAGTCATTGGCTGACCACCAAGATGCACATAACCAGATGACTGACACAGGTTAGCTGGGCTCTGGTGCTCCCGTTTAGATGGCGTGGCTATTTTTATAGGGTTGTGCGGAGATGGGGTATCATCAACACGTAATCCTATTCCAATAAAAAAAGATACCATGTCAATGTGGTTGACCGATGACAAATTGGAATACAAAAACAAACCCAATAAATTTAACAAACCGCATTTGAATAGAAAAGAGCGACACTCACCTTCCATGACATTAGGAACCATTGGCTGATTGACGATGTGCACATAATCATATGGGTCAGGCGGGTTATTGGGCGTCTGTTTTCTCGGCCTCCCTCTGTTTCTACACTGCAAATGAGGTGGGCTATGATCCAAATGCAACCCTGTTCCTATAAAAAAATACAATGAAGCGATGACAGATTGGAATATGAAAACAAACCCAAGAAATTTAACAAACCGCATCCGAATAGAAAAGAGCGACACTCACCTTCCATGACATTATGAACCATTGGCTGATTAACGGTGTGCACATAATCATATGGGTCAGGCGGGTTGTTGGGCATCTGTTTTCTCAGCCTCCCTCTTTTTCCACACTGCAAAGGAGGTGGGCTATGATCCAAATACAACCCTGTTCCAATAAAAAAAAGAAAATACCATGAAGCGATGACAAATCTTAATATGAAAACAAACCCAAGAAATCTAACAAACCGCATCTGAAAAGAGAAGACCGACACTCACCTTCCATGACATTAGGAAGGATTGGCTGATTGACGGTGTGCATAATCATATGGGTCAGACGGGTTGTTGGGCGTCTGTTTTCTCGGCCTCCCTCTTTTTCTACACTGCAAAGGAGGTGGGCTATGATCCAAATGCAACCCTGTTCCAATAAAAATAAAATTATACCATGAAGCGATGACAAATTGGAATATGAAAACAAACCAAAGAAATTTAACAAACCGCATCCGAAAAGAGAAGAGCGACACTCACCTTCCATGACATTAGGAACCATTGGCTGATTAACGATGTGCACATAATCATATGGGTTAGACGGGTTGTTGGGCGTCTGTTTTCTCGGCCTCCCTCTTTTTCTACACTACAAAGGAGGTGGGCTATGATCCAAATGCAACCCTGTTCCAATAAAAAAATGAACCATGAAGATGTGATTTATGCATGACAAAGTGGCATATAAAAACAAAGTAACAAAATTTAACAAACCATAGCTGAAAATAGAATAGCGCAGCTCACCTTCCATCACATCAAGAGCCATTGGCTGACCTACAACCTGCTGCGAACACGCAGCATCACACATAAGCAAGTCTGGATCAAGTTGCTGCGTTGCACTCTGCACACTCTCCTTTCCAACAACATCTACCCCAAAAAAATCAACATTAGCACGGACATGTTTCAATGGCAAAAATGACAATAAGTGTGGGCATAGGGAAAATGAGCAACAAAAAAAGAACAACTAACCTGTAGCATCATGAGTCTCTGATGCAGCAAACAGCGATGATACATATGGTTGACAGGCACACACGGCTGGCGTAATGGTGTTACACATTTGGCACCCAGAACCACTATGTGTATTTGGAACATTGTTTTGTATCAGGTTTTGAAGTGAGTGGCCGTGAATACTTTTTGAGCCAGTTATCGGTTTTGAAGTCATAATTATAAAAAATAATAGACAGTCCAATTATCAAAGCAATAAACAGCAGACAAAGCAAAACGACTAACATATTCGAAACTATTAATGCGAGCAACAAAAGCATTATCAATTGAGGGTTTGCAAAGAGAGAAGACGTGAAAAAAGGCAAACAAATAAATCAAAAAAAGTCAATGACCATCATCTAAAAAAATTAAAAAAAAAGGAAATAGAAACCAAGAAAACCCAAAAAAAAAAAAAAATACTGCACAACATTTAATGTGGGGCACATTCAATTGCATCTGGCTCTAACAGTAAACCCCAAACCAAACCATGAAACTCATTTACTCACCCCAACACCTAACCATAAGTAACATTTCAACAGGCATAAGCAACATCTAACCACTCTAACTGCACCTGCCTTTAACAGTATACCCCAAACCAAACTACGAAACTCGTTTACTCAACCCAAAATCTAACCATAAATAGCATTTGAACCGGCATAAGCAACGCGCAACTACTCTACGACCTAAATATAAGAAAGGCACAATAAAAAAACCTAAAATAACCCACAAACCAACCTAAACACAACATACCATAACCACCATAAATACCAACTAAAATAAGCCCTAAAGAAAGAAAAAAAATCAAACATTAATCGTTTCTCCCAAATCAGGAAATATGCAATTAGGTTTTTTGATAATCAAGAATTGAAATTGGTAACCTTACCTTCAGATTTACCAAACACACAAAATATATGGACCAAAAGAAAGTTACCACTATAGCCAAAACCATGTGGCCAACGGAGATCCACAAAATGGATAAAAATATTGTTTCCATAGTACTAATCACTGTACCCCTCTCACCAACCGGCATACGAACACGCAAAAGTGTTTAGCTGAATCAAGGAATGTGGGGTTTTTTCCCCGGAAATATACCCAGGCGGATCTAAGATAAAAAGGAGGGATGTGAGTAGGGATGAATAGAACGGGCGGGTTTACCAAACGGGGCTCCAACCAAAAGGACGGGCAAAAAGGATCCCAACAAATGTAAAATAGTATAATATCATACAATACAGTTGTTGGTTTTTTTACATGTATTCATGGTCATCAAACTAGGTCAGAGGCTCGAGTCAATAAATTATATACCTTTGCTGGATGAATGAAGATAAACAAATGTTTTGTAAGATTGTTACAAATTTTTAGTTTGGTAACATGAATAATGTATAGTTGAACTAAACTTCGAGAAGCTTGGAAATTAGGAATGAATACATAATAAGAAGAACCTCAATCAATTACTCTTGGAGAACAATACCATTATCTAACCAGAATCTTAAAGAAGTTGACATGATGACATCCGAAGCTATTTGAGATTGATTGGAGGATGGCATCGAAAACTAGAGATCATGGTATGTTATCCAGCTATTCAAAAAAAATCTTATGGTATGCTTAGTGGAAGTAGCAGTAGTTGTTAGCGGTAACATTTAGCAGTTGTTGTGCAAATGTAGTTGCAGATGTAATTTTTAAGTGTAAAATATGTAAAAAGACATTTAAGTATTAAGATAATAAACTAATCAAATAAATAATGAGGGTACTTTAGTAATTTTATATTTTAAATAAAACGGTGAAAAAGAAATGCTTCTTAAATAACTTTAGAAGAAAGAGGGGTGAAAGGTATATCCTAATACTTAAAGCTTTAAGCTAAACACGTTTTGTATTCTCAATGTTAAATGCTTTATAAAAACTCCAAACCGCTATGTCCCAAACACACCGTGTATCACCATAGATTCATAAATTGCCTTCATTAAGAGAATATAATATAACATATGAGTTAGGATCAAATAAGAAGATTACTTAAAAGAAAAAGGAATAAGAAGAACTATAACCACAAATCCGAGATGCACCGACCTAAATTAGATGCATCCATATAATCTTAGATGCATTATAACGCACCATAGTGTGTTTTCTAGCTTTTAATCAGATGCATATACGTATATTAGATGCATTTCATGATTTCTCTTGCTTTTTGTTCCCCTACACGTGCCGAAATCATGAAAATCAATTTGCACCATCTATACATCAAATTAACTTTCGAAACTCAACATGTTGCATCTATATGAATAGAAATGCATCTAATTCAAATCGTTGCATCTCAAATGTGTGATTTTGGTCACTTCTCACCACTTCTTATTTTAATTTACTTCTCACTGGATCCCTACTCTATAACATATAAACTTCTATACTTTTACTCAATTGATTATTGGGTATGTGATAAGGTTTTAAAATGTACCTTTTTGAGGGGTCGTTTAAGCCCTTATTTGATCACTTTTGTATCCGTTATTACTCAATATCGTTCCTTTTAACTTTTTAGGTCTCTTGAAGGCAAATTGCTGTAATGGCACTTATTTGGACGAAAAGGCGGATATCTGAAGAAAATGGCCAAAGTCAAGAATCGAGACACTCGAGTTCTTTGAAAGACAAGGTGACGGCGTCATCGCTTAATATGACGCCGTCGGAGCATTTTGTGATGGCACGAAGCCAAATTTCATATTTTCAAGTGACGGTGTCGCTTTAAAAGAGTAAGCCGTCGCAACTCGCACGGCCTAGATTTGATCCGACGGCGTCGAAGTCAAGAGGACGGCGCCACAAGCACAAGGTGACGTCGTCGCAAGACTAACGTGGCCAAGACGAAACCCTAATGACGGCGACTGACGGCGTCACAAAACATAAGGTGACGCCGTCGCACATGTAATCTTATATATAGAATCCGAATTTTTCAAGATTAGAGGGTAGTCTTTTGGAGTAAAACCTAAACCGAACCAAGGCTGTCTTGTACAAGATTTTAGGGTTCCAAACCCTATCTTACAACAAGATAAGTGTTTTACTTCATTAATTCAATTATGTCTTTGATTATTTGTGTGTATGCTTGCATGTTCTCCATGTCCGGCTAATTTACTTGTGTGTTTGCTTAGGGAATATGAAACTTAATTATTGAATATTGATTGGTTGTCTCTTATCTTAATTGTTAATGATCTAGTAATCATTAGTTGTGTAATTAATGCTTGATTAATCTTTGTGACCCTTAGGCTATAGCACTTAGAGCGGTTGTAGGCTAAACCATCCAAAGAGGCCTTAGAGTTAGAGTTTATAATCCCTAGTGGGTTTTGTAGACGAGACCCTTTGGTAAGTTCAAAGAGTTGGGGATAAACGCATACCCTACGACTTTAGACACACAACGCGATTAAGAATAAGGACGTGACAATTGAACCACCAATAGGAGAAAATTAAGGAGTAATAAAACCTAAGTAAACACATCTTTAAACTATCATACGAACACACAATAATTAGACATAGACTACCCATTAGTTTAGATAATTAGATAATTAGAGTAATCGGTAGAAATACCAACCCCCAAATCCAAACCCCGAGATTCGTACCTTTCCATTTCCTAAAAAACATAAAAAAGATAAAAAAGAATCTTCCTCAACCCCAACCTTAGCGTAGTAACTTCTTACTAGCATTCCTATTCCCCTAGAGAACGATATCAATACCCGTGGCTTACCCTAATACTACACTACAACGATTAGGTTCACTGCCTAGGGTGTTATAAAACTTGCTCGAAGAAAAGGAAGTTCCTTTGACCCCAAACGATGCGTGTAGCGTTATCAAGTTTTTGGCGCCGCTGTCAGGGAATAGAATAGCTAGTTAGTAGTCCACCTCATTTAGGTTTCTTTGCTTGATTCCTATCAAGTAAATTTTTCTCATTCTTAGCTTTCTCGTAGTCTATCCCCTTCTTCGTAACCTTTGTTCATAACCTCATCACTTTTCATCATGGAAGGTGATAACCAACCACCATTCATCAACCTACCACCAAATGACCCGCCAAGAGCCCGTACTCTTGGTGAATACTCGAGACCAAGCCACCTAAGCTATAGGAACACCATTGAGCTTCCCGACCAAGCCCAAACTACGACCCTGCAATCCGACACCATCCGGTTGGTGCAAAACGGATGTGCATTCCATGGACTTAGTTCTGAAGATCCAAATCAGCATCTAAGGGATTTCCTTAAAATTGTCGATTCCATCGACCTTGATGCTACTACTCGGGAGACCACGCGCCTGCGTCTCTTCCAATTCTCTCTACGGGACCAAGCTAGTAATTGGCTTGAGCGACTTCCCGCCGGCTCCATCTCAAGTTGGGATGATCTCACCTCTCGCTTCCTTGCTCAATTTTCCCATCGGGGAGAGCTACTAAACTTAGGCGAGATATCTTAACGTTTCAACAACTTCAAGGCGAGTCTCTCTACAAAGCATGGACTCGATTCAAGGACATGCTCCGTAAACTCCCCCATCATGGCATTGATCTTTGGCTTCAAATCCAAATCTTCTTTGACCATATTGATTTCATCACTCGACGATCTATTGATCAAGCCGCCGGTGGGAGGCTCAGCGACTTTAATGCAGAGAAATCTTGGGATATTATAGAAGAGCTTGTCGATCAAAACTACGAAGATTGGAATGAATCTCTGAAACTTTGTTAACATGGTTAATGCCATATCAACTTCTCTTGAATCGTCCGACATCACCAAGAGCAAATGAGTGCTATTGAGAGAGGATTGATTATCTCATGGAAAGGAAAAAAGGGCTCCGTACACATTCCTCGAGAAGCGCTTAATTCCGCCAATTCCACCAACCACCCAACACCTTTTTCGTAATCCCAAGTCGTGAGCAAAACTCCACTTCGAAAGGCGCCTGCTCTACTTCCCAATACCACTCTCACCAAGCTTTAAGGAACAAATGAGGAGTACATGGCAGCTCATACGGAGAGATTAGCCAAATTTGAAGAGGAGGTTTATAGGCGAGAGAGAGAAATGCAAGTAAAATGACGGAATGATGAACTTGGTAAAAGAATTTACCAAAACAAAAGTTCCCGAAAAGGTACTAGTAAGAAGCAATGATTGTCCTCCCACTTCGTTTGTTAACGCCATTTCCATTATGACTGAGGATGGAAAGGTTGAGGTGAGGAAAACTGAGGAAAGCAAGAGGGAGGAGGCTGAACCTAATGGTGAGCCTGAGACCATTGAGTACTACCTTAAGCACGAAATTAACAGAAAGACCATTGCAAACCAAGTAAACAACTTTAGGTACAATGAGGTTCTTAGGGAAGGCCTTGAAGGAAAAATGACAGAAGAAGAGTATGACGCCTTGCCTATGGGACCTCTGTATGAGTTGGTTCTAAAAAAACCATTAACAAAAAAACGAGACACCACAGGGAACTTCGTGATACCTTGTAGCATAGGTGATATTGATAATATAAATGCCTTAGCTGATCAGGGGACTGATGTGAATATAATGCCATTATCAATCTATAATAAGTTGACTAAGGTGAAGCCAGCCAAGACCGATCTTAGACTTTCCTTAGCTAACCACACCTATGTCTACCCCATAGGAATCGCGATGGATGTTCTAATAGAGGTGGCTAATATCGTTTATCCAGTGGATTTCGTGATCATAGATGTTGAGGAAGATAAAAACGTGCCACTCATTCTTGGGACACCATTTCTGGCCACCGCCAAGGCAACCATCAAATGCGGAGAGGGCATCATGGTACTTAAAAGCGGAAAAGGGTACACTAGGATACCCATCGTTCCAAGGTATACTCTTAAGATCATGGAGATGATTACGGGTGGAAATCCACAAGCCCCTAGCAATATTGTTAAGAAGAAAATGAATGATTGGGAAAAAGGGCTTAGGGACTTTATGGTTCAAGGATTGTATGCAACGTTGTGGAAACCCGATAAGAAGTTAGGAAATAATCCCACTTCGATACCAAAGGCACAAAGGAACCCTAAGGAATTTCTAAAGGGAGAAAAAGTACTTTTGTACAAATCACGGATAAGGGCATTACAAGGTAGAAACAAACCAAGATGGTTTGGGCCTTTCACAGTGAAGGAAACCAATCTAAAGGATAAAACTGTCACCATAATAGACGACGTTGGCAAGGAATCCACGGTAAGCATACAACGTCTACGCCCTTTCGACGAAGGGAAAGCGAAGGAAGGATATGGCGGTAATGAAGTCACGTAGGAGCACGACTACGAGTCTAGCTATAAGACTCTTAAATAAAGAAAAGCACTTCGTGGGAGGCAACCCATGCTTAATTGTTTGCTTGTTAGTGTCGTATATCTTTTATTGATTGTTTATTCTCATGTTTAAATTTATAAAAATGGTTTATTTTGTTTTTAACCTCGTCTTAATTGCATATAAAGGTATTTTACATAAAGGATAAGTGTAGGGAGGATTACACACGTTTTCAAAAGAAATGTAAACATGAGAATAGCAATTCATTAAAGATATATATGTGTGTTTGTTCGAGTCAAATGCTTGTATCGAGTCATAATGGATGTTTTGCATAAATTTTTAACATTCGATTCTAAAGATGTAAATTTTCCGGTAATTTTTTCAAAAGAAATGTAAACATGAGAAAGCAATCATTAAAGCAAACCGCTTTTTTCGTCGATGTAAATAACTGCACCGCTTTTGTCGAATAACGTCCGATTGCAACTGACGGCGTCGAAGGAGTAAAACAATGATTACTTTTTTCTCGCTTTCGAGCTAATTATAAATTTTGGAATTTTTCGTGTCTTAATTTTCCGTAAATTGTAAACATCCATTCCACAAGCATTATATCTTAGTTTAGTAGAGTTATATATATTATTACCGCCGATTTTACGCGAAGGTTTCGTTTGTTTTCTTCAAATGTGCAGGTTTTATTTATCAAGAAGAAGATACAAAAGATTGGAAGGAGCTTTTCACGCACACATTCTTCTTGGAAAGGATTTAACCACTACTTCACACACGGATCCTACCGAGCTAATCAGGGGAGTACTAGTTTCTTTCGTCTTTAATTACCTTCCATTATCATAACTTTGATACTTTCGGGGAACATTGGGGACAATGTTCAGTTTGAGTGTAGGGAGGGAAAATAAAACGGGAACTTTGAAACTATGCTTATCCTTGATTATTTGCTTTGTCCAATTTTATTTGTGTAATAAACCATGAGAAAATGTTGGTTAGGGTAATTTTGGCACTAAATTTGAAAATTTTTATAACATATAGGAGTGGGCCATTAGTCTTAACAAAAGCGTCTCACGGATAGGAAGTTGCATGACTAGCACAAAAACCCTTTACCACCTAAATTCCACCCAAAATGTGAGGATCACCCTTAGATTAGTAGGAATTAAAAGCATTCATCTTTAATGCTTAGAGTGTGAACCGGTAGTATATTAGATTCTAGAACTTGTTTTATGATGCATTCGAGATCGCTAGTAAGACTACACTTGTGTAGTTAGGAATAACTAAATGATAAGAGGCATTAGGATAACCCTTGTTTGATACCGTAATATAATTAATTCTTCCACATCGGTTGAGTAATTCCCCACACCCTTTGCGTTGTACTCATCTTTAGTACACGATACCCTAGTTAACCCCTCGAGCCTATCCTTTTCGCGGTTCTCGTGATGTTTCGGTTTTTCGAATATCAATGAAGAGCATTGTTTACACCCCACCCCAAATATACACCCAAATCGCCTTAGCCTACCCCGTATGCACTCACTTTTAGTGCATTATTGTTATCACCCCAAACCCTTAGTTCAATTATCTAGTTGCTTGCATGAGTTTCTAAGTCGAGTCATATCCTTTGTACACAATTTTGGGATGATTGGGACTCATGGGAAAAAGTTAAAGTTTAATGATTGGAAGGGAATGTTAAATTCCCTTATTTGCGTAATAACATACCCCAAGTGTTTTGATCTTTTCAATTCGGGTCAAATTAGTGTTAGAGTAATAAAAACTCAAGTGTAGGGATGTGCCTATAAATCCCTATCATTTTGATGTTACCGTAGAGGATGGTAGAGTAAAAGTGTGTGAAAAAAGAAAAGAAAAAATAGAGTGTTAAAAAAAAAAAAAAAAAAAAAAAAAAAAACTGCTACCATCCTACATCTATCCTTTAAATTTATGTTTGTTTGTTTCAGTTAGCTAGAGTCTAGAGTGTCGAGTCTTGGCTTAGCAACGCCATTCTTCGTATGCTTGTAACAAAAAAATTTTGACTTACCACCACTAAATAGCCTATCCCACCAAACCCTTTGTTTCCCTACCGTAAGCCTAACATTACAACCCTTTAAAGACCTCTTTGATAGTCTTTCCTAGGTGCTTACGCCAAAGCGATGGAGGTTTGATCTATTCTCAATCCTATGGTAATCTATGTACTAGGACCGGTTAATGAGTGTGTAATCTTCCATTTCCAACTTGTTATATTTCATATACAACCGAGAGAGATGCGAGTATCCAAACACCCCATGTGAGGTGCTAGTATGTAATTTCCGTGCTTGTTATGACTTTTGCGGGGCTTATATGTGTTGTGGACTCTTTTAAACCAATGCTTTATGACCCCTAACTTATAAATTAATTGGCTAAAAGCACGTTTGCTTGAGGACAAGCAAATACCAAGTGTAGGGATATTTGATAAGGTTTTAAATGTACCTTTTGAGGGTCGTTTAAGCCCTTATTTGATCACTTTTGTATCCGTTATTACTTAATATCGTTCCTTTTCACTTTTAGGTCTCTTGAAGGCAAATTGTCAGTAATGGCACTTATTTGGACGAAAAGGCTCGGATATCTGAAGAAAATGGCCAAATTCAAGAATCGAGACACTCAAGCTCTTGAAAGACAAGGTGGCGGCGTCATCGCTTAAGCTATGACGCCGTCGGAGCATTTTGTGACGACACGAAGCCAAATTTCATATTTTCAAGTGACGGTGTCGCTTTAAAAGAGTAAGCCGTCGCAACTCGCACGGCCTAGATTTGATCCGACGGCGCCGAAGTCAAGAGGACGGTGTCACAAGCACAAGGTGACGCCGTCGCAAGACTAACGTGGCCAAGACGAAACCCGAATGACGACGACCTGACGGCGTCACAAAACATAAGGTGACACCGTCGCACATGTAGTCTTATATATAGAATCTGAATTTTTCAGTATTAGAGGGTAGTCTTTTGGAGTAAAAACCTAAACCGAACCAAGGCTGTCTTGTACAGTATTTTAGGGTTCCAAACCCTATCTTACAACAAGATAAGTGTTTTACTTCATTAATTCAATTATGTCTTTGATTATTTGTGTGTATGCTTGCATGTTCTCCATGTCTGGCTAATTTACTTGTGTGTTTGCTTAGGGAATATGAAACTTAATTATTGAATATTGATTGGTTGTCTCTTATCTTAATTGTTAATGATCTAGTAATGCGTAGGTCATTAGTTGTGTAATTAATGCTTGATTAATCTTTGTGACCCTTAGGCTATAGCACTTAGAGCGGTTGTAGGCTAAACCATCCAAAGAGGCCTTAGAGTTAGAGTTTATAATCCCTAGTGGATTTTGTAGACGAGACCCTTTGGTAAGTTCAAAGAGTTAGGGATAAACGCATACCCTACGACTTTAGACACACAACGCGATTAAGAATAAGGATGTGACAATTCAAACACCAATAGGAGATAATTAAGGAGTAATAAAACCTAAGTAAACACATCTTTAAACTATCATACGAACACACAATAATTAGACATAGACTACCCATTAGTTTAGATAATTAGATAATTAGAGTAATCGGTAGAAATACCAACCCCCAAATCCAAACCCCGAGATTCGTACCTTTCCATTTCCTAAAAACATAAAAAGATAAAAAATAATCTTCCTCAACCCCAACCTTAGCGTAGTAACTTCTCACTAGCATTCCTATTCCCCTAGAGAACGATATCAATACCTGTGGCTTACCCTAATACTACACTACAATGATTAGGTTCACTGCCTAGGATGTTATAAAACTTGCTCGAAGAAAAGGAAGTTCCTTTGACCCCGAACGACGCATGTAGCGTTATCAGTATGTAAATCTCTTTGTTAAAAAAAGTATGTAAATCTCTATGGAACATTTCATTTAATGATTAGACTTCGACACATAGAGTTTAGTGTAAGTTTTTAATTATTAAATGTCAACAATGGTAGATCAAGAAGATAGAAAAATGGAGGGAAAGTGGTTATGTATTGATTAACTGAATTTTGAATGAGATTACATGTTGGTTATATAGAAAGATTCTTGTACAACATTGAGCCTTCTACTTTAATACATTTACATCACTAGTCCCGTGACTATTCTTTTCTTCCCTTTTACACTCTCTCTCTCAAGTGGAGAGTGAGGTGGAACACACACTCTCAACTTGGACAACAATTGAATTTGTTGATCCACAATTACCACTTTTGTGAAGACACCTGCAAGTTTTGACTTTGTATTAACATAAACAGGCTTAATGAGACCTTCTTTCAACTGATCCCTTACATAGTGACAGTCCACTTCTATGTGCTTTGTTCTTGCATGGAAGACAGGATTAGCTGCTATGTAAAGAGCAACCTGATTGTCACAAAACAAATTCACTGGTTGCAAGTCTTTGATTCCCAATTCTTTTAGCAGACTAACCAACCATGTAACCTCACAACAAGTCATTGCCATTGCCCTATACTCTGCTTCTGCAGAGGATCTTGAAACAATAGCTTGCTTCTTTGACTTCCATGAAATTGGAGAATCTTCTAACAAAACACAATAACCAGTGGCAGATCTGCTAGAAAATGGACAACTTGACCAGTCTGAATCACAATGTACTTTTAATTAAACTGCAGAATCTTTGGCCAACAAAATCCCTTGATTTGGTTCTAAGAGAACATATCTCAACAGATGTTTTACTGCATGCATATGAATAGAAGTTGGTAACTGCATAAACTGACTAACTAACTGAATTGTGTAGCAAATATCAGGTCTAGTTATGGTTAAGTAAATCAGCTTCCCAATCAATCTTATATACACACCTATATTAGAAAGAGGAGTTCTTACATTTGCCTGCATTTTTAAGTGAGGATCCATAGGTAATTTGTAAGGCTTACTTGACTGAACACCAAGTTCTTTTAGCAAATCCATAACATACTTGTACTGTGAAATGAAAATCTCTTGACTAGTCCTTGAAACTTCCAAGCCAAGAAAATAATTGAGCTTACCCAAGTCCTTCATTTGAAACACCGAGTTGAGTTGGGATTTGAGGTCAACAATCTGTGCTTCATCATTACCAGTAATAAGCAAATCATCAACATACACCAAAATTGCAGTAAACTTTGTTCCACTTTTCTTTGTGAACAAAGAGTAATCAATTTTGTACTGAATAAAACCAAAAGACACAAGAGTAGAAGAAAACTCAAAGAACCACTGTCTTGGAGCTTGCTTCAATCCATAAAAACTTTTCTTCAATTTACACACTAGGTTAGAAGATAAAGAAGAGTTTTCTGACATAGACTCCCCTTTTCCAGAATAGCCCAAAGGTACTTTCATGTACACTTCTTCTTTTAAATCACCATGTAAAAAGGCATTGGACACATCCATTTGACATGTCTGTCATCCTTTAAAGCTGCAACTGCTAATAGAGATCTAACAATGACCATTTTAGCTACAGGAGCAAAAGTTTCTTTATAATTCTCTCTATACCTTTGTCTATTCCCTTAAATAACCAACCTTGCCTTTTTTTTCTTTCCACTGTAGCATCAGCTTTGAGTTTTGTCTTGAAAAGCCAATGACTTCCAATAGCTTTCTTACCTAATGGTAATTCAGTAACTTCCCAAGTGCCATTATCATCCAAATCCTGCAACTCAGAATTCATAGCTTCACACCATCCTGGATCTTTTACTGCTTCTTTAAAAGATTTTGGATCCTTCTGTGCTATCAAAGCTATGACAAAAGCTTAAAAATCTGGTAAAAGGGGTGTTTGGCACACTTGATTGGCTCTTGGAATATGAGGTAAAACATAATCTTTCAATTTGGTAGGATGATTAAAAGTTATAGCAGACCTTCTAACTAGTATTTGGGTTGGTGGAACAACAATGGGTTGAGTAGAAGATTATGAAGGTGTATTAAAAAATAGGTTGTTCAGAATTATTTGCAGAATGTGCAGGGTTAGAATTAGATTGTGCATGCTGTATAGGAACACCAATATGCTCTCTTTCATCATCCACAAAATCCATAGGACCAAATTGACAAGGTAGAGTAGTTGGCAGTGGTGTTAAAAACTGTTGAATACTTGTTGATGAATAAGGAAGTATATGTTCATAGAACACTACATTTCTAGACAGTGGTGTTAAAAACTGTTGAGTACTTTTTGATGAATAAGGAAGTATATGTTCATAGAACACTGCATCTCTAGACACAAACTTAGTGTGATTTACCAAATTATAAAACTTGTAGCCTTTCTGATGATTAGGATAACCAAGAAAAACACAAGGTACACCCTTGGATTCAAATTTGTCAGTAGTTCTAGAAGGATTGCTTACTAGTGCAAAACATCCAAACACCCTTAAATGATCATACGAAGGTTTTTTTATCAAGTAAAACCTCATATGGTGTCTTCAAAGATACACAACTTTCTGACTTATTAACAAGTAGATAAGTCCGAGTGACGTTGCTACAATCATCTACAATAGTTAAAAAAGACCTAAATTTACCACCAGTAAGTACTTTATAAGGCCCCCATACATCCATATGAATCAACTCAAACACTGCAGACTTATGAGACTGACTAAGAGAGTATGTCAACTTAGAAAATTTAGCAATAGGACGAGAAAGACAGTTATCTACACTAGTCTTTATCAAAGAAACTGGTAAATTTTTCATACACTTCAATTTTGAATCAGACATATGGCCAAGTCTGTGATGCCACAATCCATATGAAGCATTATTATAGAAACAGAATTACTTATAGCAGACATAGCTAGTTTACCAATAGTAAAAGTAATCAAGGAAGTAAAAGACTATCTACATCTTCAAGTGGCACATTAACCAGATGGTACAAACTAGCTCTCTTTTTACCTAGTCCCTTCACTTTCCTGGTTGCCAAGTCCTGAACAACACAAAACTGTGGGTAAAAGGATACTACACATTGTGAATCTTCTGTCAATTTAGGAACAGACAATAGACTAAACTTGAAAGATGGCACTACTAAGACATCTTTGAGTAATAGACCATTATTCAGTTTAACCTTGCCAACATGTGAAATCACATAAGTATTCCCATTTGGTAACTTTATCTGTGGCTTAATTTTCAACAAGTATGGATAAAAAAATTGGTCATTATCTGGTTTCATATGGTCACTAGCACCTATATCATATATCCAGTCCTCAAGCAGTTATAACATATCTAATTGACTATTGAGACATGTTATACATGCTGCAAACTGGTGACCAAATCCATCATCTGCATCAATATCACTCCTCAACTGTTGCACACTCCTCAAAAGCTGTTCAAACTGCTGAGGTTTGAAACTGATGTTACCACTTTCAATATGATCAGCAGTCTTAGAAGCCACTTGAAACTTATTCTGACCATTTTGATCATTTGGCTTGAGCACCTTACTAGCATTTATCTTGGACTTAAGATTCCAAGCAAGGTACCCAACCTTCTCCCAACACCTCTCAAGAGGATGCCATTTGAAACCACATATACCACACTTATCCTTAACTACTCCTTTGCTATACAGAGCAGTTGATTCAAAAGAACTTGATCCAAACAACACCCTTTTAGGTTCCTCTTGTTGCAACATAGAACAAGCATTCTCTACACTTGGTAATGGAACCATCAATAGTAATTGAGTCCTCAAGTTACTATAGTGATCATCTAACCCATTAAGAAACTGAAACAACCTTTGCTCATTTTTCTGTTGATTCAATGCAGTCAAGAACACACGTATCTCAGGAGTCACAGTGATTGATGGTAACACATTCACATTATCAAGCTCTTCCCAAACACACTTCATCTTGGTGAAATACTCACTTACAAATCCACCAAACTGATTCATTGCATAATAATCCTTATTCAACTTATACTTTCTTGAACCATCACTAAATGAAAATCTTTTCTCCAATTGTGACCACAAAACACTTGCAGAATCAACAAACATGATAGATATAGCACTTGACTCACTAACTGACCTCAATATCCAACATATCACCATATTATTACATGTGTCCCACAATTAAGCAAGATTAACATCAGTTATAGAACGAGTAATATTACCTCTAATGAATCCCAACTTCCTTTTGGTAGAAAGCCTAATCTCAATAGCTCTATGCCAACGCGATAATTCTGAGACTCAACAAGCTTTTCTTGAACGTTAAGGAACTAGGACCATCTAAAGGATGAAGATACAATGGATTTTGGAAAACAGCAGGAGCATTTTGATTAGTAGCATCAGACATCTTGATTGATCAATCAAATCCCCTAATTTTGACCTAATTTTGGCGCGGAAATAAGAACACAACAAACACACTTTATAACAAACAAGAACACACTTAACAGACTAATCCACCATCGTTGATTATCTCTGATACCATGTCAATAATGGTAGATCAAGAAAACAGGAAATGAAGAAGATAGAAAAATGGAGGTAAAGTGGTTATGCATTGATTAACTGTATTTAGAATGAGATTACATGTTAGTTATATCGACAGATTTTTGTACACATTAAACCCTTCTACTTTACTACATTTACATCACTAGTCCATTGACTATTCTTTTCTTCCCTTTTACATTAATGTATTTTGTTTTTTAAGTTTTAACGAGGGTGTAATTTTAGTAGTTATTAAATTTGTTAAAAAAATGAGTTTGGTAGTTTGTTAGGTGGTGACCATTATGGCCTAAAGGTGAAAGAAAGGTGATGTGCTTGAAATCTAATTTGTCAATTGAGGTGGAGGTGAAGGTCAGGTAACCTATTACACCGCGTGCCCGGTTTGACCAGAAATTAAAACTTTTGACGAGGAAACGTTTGACAATAATGGACTCACATTAAACAATTCATTAAATGACAAGAATCTATGACATTTGACCCTTGAAAATATTTACAAGGACGTATACTTGAAAATCCTTCAAAACATTTCATACAAATACCATAACGCAAACCAAACAACCCTTCTGTGACACCAATACACCGTATCCACTAAGATGGATACGTTGCATTGGTGCACAGACTGATACACCGTATTCATGAATATGGAAACACCGTATCACCCATAAAGCTCAATACGTCGTATCCACTTTCATGGATACGCCGTATTGACATACCAAACTCATAATATCAGCAGCAAGACCTGCACATTAACCACTTTAACCCAAAACCACACTATCAACTTTACAAACATCATCCCATTCATACCAAACTATAACAACACATACTATAACTCATTACACGCCAGTTGACCTATTATAACCCAAAATGAGTAACCATTTATCCAAACACCTCTTTAAACATAACCCATACACTATAACTATCTCTATAACGACCCTGCATACACTTTGACACTTGACGACACATTTACAAAACCATTTAAAAGACCAACGGGGTTCAACCTTGACTTTGAGCTCGGTATTCTACCTAAGCTTCTAATATACATACAACCTTCTAACCTTCATGATACCAATCCGTAAATCTACCACCCAAGCCATAGCACTTTCACATAACCTACAAAATGTTAATAACTTAAACCGTAAGCGAATGCTTAGTAAGTAACTAGAATAACACATGGTCAACACGTTAATCAACATATATGCATTTCGAACACTTAAACCATTTAACACATAAAACAATAATCACGTTAAACACATAACATACCTTAGCCATTCCATAATCATGAACTATCACATAAGTCGACTAACTAGGCAAATTTCCTATCAAATCCACATTTACTAATCCAAGACTATCAAGAATAACATTCATACTCATAATCACATAATATGCAAACATCCATATTAAACACATATTAATCGAGTTACTTACTGTGGAAAACTAGAAGGGGTGTTGAATAGTTTTACCAATTTAAAACTTCCTTTTAAATATTTAGATCGACTAATGTCAATCTATTTGGTTGTTTATGTTGGACGTTGATAGATAGATATATAAACGTGTAATGAAAGATAAAGAGTAAGAAGCACATCACCACTAGACAAGTATTTATAGTGGTTCGGCTACAAGGACACCTTCCTTGCCCTACTCCACTCCCCGAGTCGCCTACTTGAGAGTTCGTAAACACTACACCAATCTCCTTATGGCGGAGAAGCCTTCACAACGTTGCTTACACCTTTTTCCGGTACAAAGCTAAATACCGAGTTCTTTCACACCAAGGCGAACCACACCTAACACAACGTCGCCTACCCTTTATACGGTGCTAGGCTAACCACCGAGTTCTTTCACACCAAGGAGAGCTAATCCTATCACAACGTCGCCTACCCTTTATTAGGTACTAGGCTAAGCACCTAGTTCCATTACTATGGAGGAACTACTACCCTTCACGATACAACACCTAATCTCAAGGAGATCTACTCCTTGTTACAACACTCTCAAGGACATCACCATCATTGGAAATAAACAAATACTTATATGTATAACGATGCACCTCATCGATTATACGACCTAGGCATTCTTCCCTAATGCCATTTGATTTGATTCTTAGGCATCCTTCACTAATGCCTTTGACACAACGTTTGGCACCCTTCACTAATGCCTTCGTCTTGACACCTCTAGCATTCTTCACTAATGCTTTGGACACGGACGATAAGCACCCTTCACTAATGCTTTCGTCTTGACACTTTCGGCATCCTTCACTAATGCCTTCAACACAACATCTATAGAGGAAGAAAGAACTATCAACAAGAGAACCTCATTTGTCTTGATGATGACGAAGCATGTCAACTCATTGACTTGAGCTTGCTCGACTTCAAGTAGTGGTGATCTCGCCTTTAAGAGGAACCTAGAGAACCACACAAAAACAAAAGACAAACTACATAGATCTCTTGGATCTGAGGTTAGAGAGATATAATACTTGGAGAAAGTATATGTGAAGTGGTGAGCAAAAAGGAAGAAATGGCTCACTATTTATAGAGGAGAAAACTTATTGTTCCCCGGATCCGGCGGATCCCTCCCACAAGGGATCTGTCTAGCACAACGCTAGGGATCCGTGGGACGCTCCTCTTTGCCCATGGGTATTTTTGGTTATGGGTCATGGGTCATGGGTTATGGGTTGATCCATGGGTTTCTTTCTAGATACAATGTATCTCTAGAATACATTGAACTTGGTTAAGTGGTTTGTATAAAACCATGGTGTTAATACAAATATCGTCATTAAACGTTATTCATATTTTTGATCTTTACCTAAGTTTTGTTAACGACAAAAGTAAATTTAATTTATATAAAAGCTTAAAGCTTGTCAAGCTTAATTGATATTAAAACAAGCTTTTTCAAATAATATCTTCATCATTTAAGCATTTACATTGTGACTAATCATATCTCAATATGAGTCTAAGCATAATGTATGATAGTAGTTTTTAGAATGTTTTAGTTTCTTAAAAACTAAACAATACTTATGCATTTGCATATTTCTAAAAATAGAAAGACAACACATAACATCATGTAATGCATCATGGAAATCATTGAAAGATTTCATTAGATATTTTGTGTGGATTTGTACTCTTCATATCTTACACAATCTTACATAGATATGGTTGACTTTGGCAAGATTTTGATATCTTGGTCGTCGACTGGCGGTACCAAAATGGTACACGGGCGGAACCCTTTTAAGGGTTCCGTGGTCCGTGGACCCTCCTGTCCATTTTGGCTATAAATAGCAATGCCAAACCAAGTAGTTTTTTTTATCATTTTCAATTATAATCTCATACATATCTTCTCTCTAACCTTTCTAACTCAGTTTCATATCATATTAGTGATCTCTTTTGTAGCAAAAAAGATCAAGTCACATTCAAGCTTCAAACGAGAAGTTGGAAGTCTTGTTTGTTTAGTGTTGTATGATCTAGTGTTGATTCATACTTCATTTTTGTATTAAACCATCATAATCTTGTGAGTGTGAGTGGTTAGTATTTTAGTCCTCAAAATACATTGTGTGTGGGAGTAGTTGTACCCTTGGAAAGAACTCGACATCTAGCTTAGTGTCGGAAATAGTGTAAGCGAAGTGTAAAGGTTTTCTCCGCCGGTGAAAGGAGCTTGTTGACTAGTGAAGTTAAAATCTCGAGTGTGAGACTCGGGGAGTGGAGTAGGGCAAGGAAAAAGAGTCCTTGTAGACCGAACCACTATAAACAACTTGTTTTGGTTTGATCATTTCTTTCCTTATTTACTCTTTACATATTGTTTGCATATTTCATTAACATATCTAAGATCAATATCAATTGATCTTTTCAATAAGTTTCAAAACAAAGTTTTTAATTGGTAAACTTTCAACCCCCCTTCTAGTTTTCTACAATTGGTACCAGAGCCTCGTTGCTCAAGAATTTCTAAAATAATTTGTATTTTATAAACTTGAAACGATCCATGGATTCGAAAACTTTAAAGAAGGGCAATCTATGCAAAGACCACCACTCTTTGAAACCAATGGATTTATCTATTGAAAACCGTTTTGAAACATATGTAAAGTCAAAAGATATAGATCTTTGGTTTATTATTGTTAAAGGGATTTTAGTTCTACAACAAAGGACATTTCGTTGATGAACAAAAGAAATTAGTT
The DNA here is from genome assembly GCA_022545495.1 of Chrysanthemum lavandulifolium. Classification (NCBI taxonomy): domain Eukaryota; kingdom Viridiplantae; phylum Streptophyta; class Magnoliopsida; order Asterales; family Asteraceae; genus Chrysanthemum; species Chrysanthemum lavandulifolium. The sequence goes on along the minus strand of CM040242.1, from coordinate 76,730,568 downwards.
GCTAAAAATAATGAAGCTAAAATGATGCTTTACAATGCTTTACCTAGAAAATAATATGAAAGAATTTTTATGTGTGAAACCGCCAAAGATATTTGGGAATCTTTGATTGTTACACATCAAGGTAATTCACAAGTCAAGGATAACAAAATTGATCTTCATGTTCAACAATATGAACAATTTGTTATCCCTGAAGATGAAACCATTGATTGTGGCTTTGCTCGCTTTAATACTATTATTACATCACTTAAAGCACTTGATGAATCTTTTCATAGTAAGAACTTTGTCAGGAAATTTCTTAGAGCACTCCATCCCAAATGGAGAGCTAAAGTGACCGCTATTGAAGAATCAAAAGATCTCTAAAAAATGTCACTAGACGAGCTAATTGGTAACCTCAAAGTACACGAAATGGTGATGGAGAAAGATTCGGAGATGATCAAAGGAAGAAGGGAGAAGATCAAATCCGTTGCTCTAAAAGCAAAGGCGGAATCAAGTGATGATGACGAATCTTGCTCCGGTAGTGAAGATGAGGAATATGCCATGGCCGTTAGAGATTTTAAGAAGTTCTTTAGAAGAAGAGGAAAGTTTGTAAGACAACCTCGAGAAGAAAAGAACCCATTCCGAAAAGATCGGGATGACAAAAAGGGTAAAGGTGAAAGAAAGTGTTTTAGATGTGGTGATGCAAATCATCTCATAGGAGAATGTCCCAAGCCACCTAAAAGCAAAACTCAACGAGCTTTTGTAAGTGGTGCTTGGAGTGATAGTGAAGACGATGAAGAATCAAGCAAGGAAGAGATCGCTCTAATGGCACATGAGTCAAATGAGGTACTTTTCGACTCTTCTTACTCTTCTATTGATGATGACACTTTGGAAAAACAATATAATCAATTGTGTGAGCTAAGTCTAAAAATCATAACTAAAAATAAATTTTTAAAAACCAGAAAGGAATTTTTGGAAAATAAAGTTTATGAGTTAAAAGAAAAAGCAAAACGACTTGAAAAGGGAAAGGCAAATGACGATGGTTGTAAATCATGTCAAGAGCTTAATCTTGAAATAGAAAAACTAAAGCTCACACAAGATGTTTTAATCGAAAATAATTCTAAATTTAAAAGGTTTAACAAAAACATCGCTCTTGCCGATGAAATAGTTAAAATCCATAAAACACCGGGAGACATGAATGGGCTAGGATTTAATGAAGTATTAATTCCAAAGAGTCAAAACAAAACGGTCGAAAAGGACGAACAATTGTTAAAAAAGCTGCCGCGATGCAGATAAGACGGACCGACGGAACCAAAATAAGGGTTCCGTCCGTTGAAACAAATGGTGCCGTGGGTACTTCAACAGATGTAATGTTCGTAATACGGATCGTCTCAATTTGTCAAAGTAACAAAGAAAACCAAGGATAGTGTTAAACTAAAACCACCGTTACATCGTGGAGTAGGACTTGCTAAAAAGAATTTAGATCAAAACTACTCAACAACGATATAAAGCACCGTTTGCCAAACGCCTTTCCTAAGAGCAACCACAACGCTCAACCCAACTACCAACACAATGGTTGGAATCAAAACTTCCTAGACCATATCAAACTCCAGATTACATGTCATGGAACTCTTTCCATCATTTCCATACATGAATCAAATAAATGGTATGTTTAACCCAAACGGACCCATGAGATATTGGGGACCAAATGCTTGAGTTATTTACTTCTTAGGTATGCTTGAAAGTTGGATTGGAACCGATGAGTGGGTAAAAGATAGTGGATGCTCACGGCATATGACGGCAACAAAGTCTCTTCTCATCATACCAAGAGTATGACGGAGGTAATGTCACTTTGGTAGTAATCTCAAAAGAAAAATCATTGGCAAAGGTACGATCGCTCATAACTCCCTAACTATTGAAAATGTTGCTCATGTGGATAGGTTAGGATTTAATCTACTTAGTATTAGCCAATTATGTGATAAAAAGTATAAAGTACTATTTGATGAAAATGATAGTAAAATACTAAAAGATGGTATCACCATAGCTAAATGAGTTAGAAAAAATAACATATACGTCATGAAGATAGATAAAACATATAACAACAAACTTTGTCTAACAACATTAGATGATAGCTCATCTCTTTGGCATAGACGCTTAGGTCACGCTAATATGAGACTTATACAAAACCTATATTCAAAAGAGCTAGTTAGGAATTTACCTAAACTAAAATATGACCAACACTTTTGCGACGCTTGCAAAATTGGTAAACAAACCCATAGTAGTCATAAATCTAAAAATATGGTGTCCACATCTAAGTGTCTAGAATTATTACATATGGACTTGTTTTGACCATCCGCTATAAGAAGCTACGAAGGCAACTTATACACTTTGGTCATAGTTGATGATTACTCAAGGTTTACTTGGACATTGTTTTTGAAAACAAAAAATGAAGCTTTTGATAAATTTGAAATTCTTAGCAAGAAAATTCAAAATCTACTAGGTGTTAAAATTGTGTCGATCCGAACGGATCATGGTCGTGAATTTGACAACGAAACTCAATTTGGAAACTTTTGTAATACAAATGGTATAACACATAACTTTTCCGCTCCAAGAACACCTCAATCAAATGGAGTAGTAGAACGTAAAAATAGAACAATTCAAGAAATGAGTAGAACAATGCTTAATTAACAAAACATTCCTCAAAAGTTTTTGTGCAACGCCGTTGACACTTCTACATATATTTTGAATAGATTCTTAATACGTCCTTTCTTAAACAAAACACCATATGAGCTTTACAAAGGTAAAAAGCCAACTTTAGGATATTTTAGAGTCTTTGGTTGTATATGCTTCATTCTTAATACTAAAGACTATCTCACCAAGTTTGACCCAAAGTCTTATGAAGGTGTATTTCTTGGTTATTCTCAAACTAGCAAAGCTTATATTGTCCTTAACAAAGAAACAATGATAGTCGAGGAATCGTTGAACATAACATTTGACGAAAGTCCACCTCCCTCTAAGACATCACCTTTGGTAGATGATGACTTAGTTGAAAGTCAAATAATAGAAAGTCAAATTAATGATAACAAGGAAGATGAACCATTAAATAAGGAAATTGTAAACATCAAAGAATCTAAAAGTCATCCTTTAGAAAAGGTCATAGGACAACTTAATCAAAGAACCTTAAGGTCACAAGCCCAAAATCAAAGTAATTATTTTTGCTTTGTATCCACCATTGAACCAAAAAACATAAATGAAGCAATAAAAGATGAATCATGGGTAATTGCCATGCAAGAAGAATTAAACCAATTCGTTAGAAATGATGTTTGGAAATTAGTTCCAAAACCCAATGATCAAACTATAATTGGAACGAAATGGGTCTTTCGGAATAAAATGGACGAAAATGGTGTAGTATCTAGAAACAAAGCTAGGCTTGTTGCATAAGGTTATAATCAACAAGAGGGGATTGACTATGATGAAACTTATGCACCGGTAGCTAGACTTGAATCTATTAGAATGTTACTTGCTTATGCATGTGCTTATGACTTTAAATTATTTTAAATGGATGTTAAAAGTGCTTTTCTTAATGGGTTTATTAACGAAGAAGTGTATGTTGCTCAACCTCCCAGTTTCACTGACTTTGAGAAACCACATCATGTCTTCAAACTCAAGAAAGCATTGTATGGTCTTAAGCAAGCACCAAAAGCTTGGTACGACCGACTTAAGACTTTTCTTATTGATAAAAAATACTCTATGGGATTAGTAGATAATACTCTTTTTACCAAGAAAAAGGAATCACATATTATCATTGTTCAAATATACGTTGATGACATTATATTCGGATCAACTTGTCAAGAGCTATGTGATGATTTCTCCAAAATCATGCATGACGAGTTTGAAATGAGTATGATGGGTGAGTTAAATTTCTTTCTAGGACTTCAAATTAAACAACTAGAAGATGGCATATTTTTTAACCAATCTAAATATATAAAAGACATGCTTAAGAAATTTGGTCTTGAAGATTCCAAACCAACTAAAACACCCATGTCCTCGGACACCAAACTCACCAAGGACGAAGAAGGTGAATCCGTAGATAACACTAAATATAGAGGAATGATTGGTAGCCTACTCTATCTTACGGCTAGTAGACCCGAAATTATGTTTAGTGTTTGTCTATGTGCTCGCTTTCAAGAAAACCCAAAGGAATCACACTTAGAAGCCTTAAAAGGATTTTAGATACATTAAGGAACAACGTGTTTAGGATTATGGTATCCCAAAGGAACGGGTGTAGAAACCATAGTGTATGCCGACTCGGATCATGCCGGTGATTATGTCGATAGAAAAAGTATAAGTGGTATTTGCACTTTTGTTGGACATTGTCTCACCTCATGGTTTGCAAAGAAGCAAACGGCCTTAGCCATCTCAACCATCGAACCCGAGTACGTCTCACCGGAAAAGCATGTCAACAAGCTCTTTGGATGAAGCAAGCTTTAGAGATTACGAATTCATCTCAACGACATTGTGATACTTTATGACAACAAAGGAGCCATCGATCTCAAAGAAGAATCCCGCTCAACATGCCCGCATAAAGCATATTGAAATCATCATCACTTTCTTGCGACAATGTTCAAAAGGAAACATCTCAATCGAGAAAGTATCCTCCTAAGACAACATTGCCGACATATTAACTAAGCCTCTTAAACGAGAACCTTTTAATCTTCTTAGACTTGGTTTAGGGTTAATGAAACCAAACATGTAGGATAAACATAGCCCAAAACATTAGAATAGTCAAAACAAAACAATTTTGTCTTGTATACGCTCGTAGCTACGACACCAACGATAACACGGACGGAACCAATATTTTGGTACCGTCTCGTCCGTGGTGTCTCTGTAGCAAAAGCGCTACCTACAAAACATCTTCTTCCTCAAAACCCACTTTACCAAACGTAAACATTAAACCAAGCTCATTATTGACATCTTCCCACTCACTAATCATCAAGATAACATCATTGTAAGTATCCTAACTACATTTTATCTCTTAATTCTGAGTCTAGGATTCTTATTTATGCACAAAACTATCACAAATCATTACATGGGGTTTTATGTATGCTTTTATACCAAATATGAATTCAATTGGCAAAATGCATAACTAGTCATTGAAATTAGGTACTACATTATCATATTGCATAAACAATTCATGTTTCCCACTAATCAATAGATAATGAATATAAGGCCTTATTCAAATAACCAAACACCCCATATCAAAAAATTTGAAAAGCTTCTCACTTGTAGGAAAACAATTCTTTTCATTGTTAATACAAATAGAAACGTTAGATTTTCATCACTTGCATGCTCTTGAATACTAAAGGTATTGCATAACTAATATGCATTCCCGGGTATATTCAAATGAAGCCACATTGAATTAGGAGCATTTGGGTTATCTCATGGTATTTGCCAAACACCCCACTAAAACCATTTTTGTGCATAAAATGAGTCGAGATAACCGCAACTCCAAATTGTTTTCATATAGGCACACACTAGAACCAAAACTTTAAAGTTTATTCTCATTTTTAACATATCAATTCTTGTCCTTAGGAATAACCATTGTAGCCGCAAGATTCTATGATCACAAAGACACCCTTAACTACATTCCCAAACACCACAAAACCAAAGGACTTACCAAGGAACAAGTAGAAATATTTAAGGGTCTAGAATCAAGGTATTTCCATGAGGGTAGAACCATTCACTCATCCTTCCTTGAAAATACCAATCTCCGTGAAGAACTAGCCGCTATTCAATTCGATTGTCTTCTTGACATCGATGAACCAATTTGTCCTAGGTTTGTGTTAGAATTCTATGCTAGTGTGACCGGCTTTAGTGATGAAGACGATGATGAATTTTGTCTTAGGTTTAAAATCAATCAAAACGACTACACCATCACCTTAGCCAACTTTGCTCACGTGCTAGGAATTCCCAACCGAGGGACTTGTGTCTACTCGGATAAATGGTCACTCACCGTTCTTGATGCAATCAATGACCGCACTCTTCCCTACCAAACCCGTTTGGCCGATAAGGATGTTATCCGTGAACACCTTTTTAACCCAAAGGGTGTTACAACCTGAGTTACCCGAAAGGGAAAAGAGGTAAACCGAGATCCATATGGAATGGAGCTAAATGAACTTAAGCCCGAATTTAAGAAATAGGAGGAACTACTTAGAGCCAACGTCATTAGAACCATAGAAAATAGGGATCACATAAACGCTTGCCTTTGTCACATGCTCTACAACTTGTCCACCCGACAACCATTCAATTTAGCCTACTACATCGCTAGGAGAATAATTGATATTCCAACTCAAGGATCGGTTACTCTTCCATACGAGATGCTTCTCACCCGTCTCTATAGAAACTTTGCACCAATTCCACCAACCCCAAAAGGGATGCACCTTCACTATGAACTCATCCCTCACATCTTTGTACCTTTGAGTGATGAACGAGTTGCTAAGACAAAGGGCAAGAGAGCAAAACCTCCAACTCCGTCATCATCATCATCAAATAGCTCCGAGGATGGTCTTCCAAGCTCTCATCTTCCACCTCATGAGTATTATGCGTCTCTTCTCGAGATCGAAAATGAATCGTGAATTCAAGCAAACTAAGGGAATGTTCAAGTGCCTTGGTAGGATGATGAACAAGATTTACAAGAAGTTGGACAAATGAGGGTACTTTAAGGAGTGTTTGGAACAATACATTATCGTTAATGTTTGATACTATTTAATGCTTTTATTATGTAGGATGATAATATAACTTGAAACAATGTTGTATGCTAACAATCTCATGCGGAGGGATAGCACAAGTATGCTATCAATTTTACCTATTTTCACTATAATGTGAAAATCAAAAAGCCTTGCTCAAAATCTATGCTCCACTATGTTTATACATGTGTTATTTACTTTTCCTAACTAGAAATGTTTAGTGTAACAACTTTTGAGAAAAATTTCGTGTTTCGAAAAGTCCCCGATACCTAAAACATACTGTCTACTTTTCTCACTACACACGGTCGACGGCACCAACGATTTGGTACCGTCTCACATTATGAATTGGTACCGCCGCACACGTGACAAAGGCGGACCAGACGGCACCCTTTTTAGGGCTCCGGCCGTGTACATTTTTGGTGTCGTGGATCCTCCAGGTAATTTTCTGAATTTCGAGTCTTTCGTGATTCCAAATTACCATCCATCACTTATAAATCAATCTTAACTAGTTTATACTCTTATTAGAACTAGTATAATTTACTTAGGTATATATGAAATCCATTTCCCACCAAAATTCAAAAATTTGAAAAATCCACCCAAGGAGCCCTTTGGCATAAAGGAAGGAACCAAATTTTTGGTACCTTCAAATCCGTGGGTAATCTGATTGTTAGGCAATTCCACTTATTAGAACACATTTATTGCAAATCTTTTCTTCCTCACTCCATCTCTCTTGTATGGATTGACTTGGGTGATATGACTAGCATTCAACCCACTTCCAAATCATTAGGAACCTCATCTCTTCAATGGTTTAACATCAAATCAAACACATTTCTCCATAATTTTTCACTTCTATAAATTGAGAGGTTTTACCATGATCATCCTCACACCTTCTTCATTCTTACCATTATCTAGCAAAGAAAACCCAAGTCAAAATGACAAAATCCTCTCCTAAACCTTGCAAGAAAACCGCTAGAATTAGTGTGAGGCCTTGTTGCTTTGTTAACCTTAGCTCCTCATCCGAGTCTTCTCCACTCACGATCTCATCTCCCATCCGAGATGATACAAGCCTTACCTTGGCTACACCTACTCAATCACACATTGTGATCACCACTCCACCACCTACAAAAACACCAACTTCACCTCCACCGGCACCCATCCAAACATCCAAAACACCCTCGCCACCTTCACCACCAAGGTCTCCAACTCTCATTCCTATGGAGTTATTTTCCACTCCACCAATTCACCAAATCCTTTCTTGGAGGACTTGGATGACTTGCCTCCTAGGCCAAATCATCCACCACCATTGCCATCCTTTGGCAAAATTGAGCGAATAGCTCATGAATCACCAAGGTCATCTTTTGACCCAAACGCCCTACTAGGGCCAAAACCTCTTCTCTTCCACCCCATTCACAAAGACATTCATGGTCCTTTGTATGGGGACCATCCACTCCCAACATCAATGTCCCCTCATCTTGAGGACATTGAGGAGTGCATGTGGGATGCCAATCCCACTAGAGAGGAGATTCAAGCGGAACTCCACAACCTCCACCAATTCAAAGGCATGGTGGATTCTCACCTTAGTGAGACTATGCAAAATGCTTTGCTAGCCTCCATCATGACCACCCTAAACATCCCCAACACCACCAACACATCTACCATTCCACCACCACAACCTTCTCAAACATACTATCCTCCTAGGCATGGTTGCTCAATTTGTGAGCAAACCGCCCAAACCGTTGAAAGGACCCGGGTTATGGTCCATGACTTTCAAGAGGAAATGAGGTTCATCCTCAATCACATCCTTGAGCGCCTCAATGCTCTTTCTCATCCACCATCTCATTAGGATGGTCATAGACTAGCATTTCTAGTTTTCTTTTCTTAGGATTATCTTTATTTTCTTGTACTAAAAACACATCATTGTGTTCTCTTTTCATGATCTTTATTCATGAAAAATTTTAACTAATGAATGATGTTTATTATATTGTTGGTGCCATTCCATAGTGTTTGGAGATGCTTGTGAATGATCATTATTACTAACATTTTTTTTGTAGCTTTATTTTTACAATCCATGTATCTTCCCATTAAGCACCCAATTTAGGGGGAGCTTTGATCAAAGGGGAGATAATGACTCTGGCTCATTACATTCCGCATAGCCTCTTTGTTGGGATATGAAAGTCTTGAAGATTGACAGAGTGTTACGTAAAGATAAAGTCTTGTAAAACTATAAAGCTTGGAAAAGTCAAAGAGTCAAAGCTTGCTTAATGATAAAGTCAAAGTCGCATATGAGGTCAAAGTACCGCAAGATCAAAGAACTGCTTTTATTCGTTTATAGAAAGTCTTGTAATTCTAGAATATTCTATGTTAGATTACTTGACGTACAAGGATACATATTGTAAACCGACTAGGGTATCCTTGAGCCTATAAAGGACCCCTAGATTGGCATAATACGTGCGTGATTTTATTAGAGTTTTAGAGAAGTTCGATATTATTAGAGTTGTTAAAGATCCGCATAATAAGCGAGTTAGAGTTATTAATAAAATCGCTTTATAGTTAAAGTTATTATTCTTAGCTTTGTTAAGTAAATTCCGCATACTTAATAGAGTTTGCTCGGTGTTTCTCTGTTAATAACTTAGGATTTATCCGAGGTTGTTAAACCTTAACAAGCTATTTAAGTTAGTTTGGTTAGAGTACATCGATCCAACAAGTGGTATCGAGCTTGTGTGGAAACTCGACTAAGAAGAAACCCTAAAACCTACAATGTAACCTAAAGATGTCGATCGATTCTGCTCCACCACCTTCCATCACCTCAATGAGGATTCACAGTAATCAAGAAGGCGAATATGACTTATGGTGTATGAAGATGAGGCAATACATTGCCATTATAGACCATGCACTATGGAATGTAATTGTCAATGGTAATGAAGTTGTTCTAGAACTTGTAGACATTCTGGACAACCTAAAGCACCTAAGGCGCCTTACCAAAGAAGAACCTTAAGGAATCAAGAAAAGGCACTCAATATTCTCTTATCGCCATTCCGGATGGTCATCTTCTCAAATTTCACGATGCTAAAGACGCTAAGCGACTATGGGCGCTCTCAAGACCAATTTGGAGGAATGAAGCTTCTAAGAAGATGCACGTAATCTGCTGAAGCAGCAGCTTGAAACTTTCACCGAGGTGAAGAGAGAGTCTTGATGCAACATATGATAGGTTTCAAAATCTCCTAAATATGTTGGAGTTATACCAGTGAAGTTTCAATTGAAGATGCTAATCAAGTTTCTAAGGAGTTTCCCATCCACATGGCATGTGATTGCTACTATGATCGAGGACAACCGTGCTTAGATGTTATGGACTTTGATGATCTCTACAATCATCCGAAGGTATATGAGCATGAGATGAATGGTCAAACAAGTTCTAAGTCACACAATATTGTTTTCTATCATCGAAAGAGGCGCGCTTCCACCAAAAGTCTCGCTTCTCCAACTCAAAGCATCTTGTGCCTCAAAGTCTTGTGTCGTATCTTGCTCCCACCTATGCTCAGCAAACCCCAACAACTACTACTATGCACTCAGATGAAGTTATGTGCTCCTTCTTTGCACAACAAGCTTCTTTACCTGTCGTTTATGAAGAAGATCTCTCCCAGATTGATGAGGATGCTTTAGAAGAGATTGATATCAGGTGGCAAGTTGCTTTGATCACTGCAAGGATCAAGAAGTATATGAAGAAAACAGGAAAGATCATTGACTTCAAACCTAAACAGGGAATCACTTTTGACAAATCCAAAATTGAATGCTTCAATTGTCAAAAGACTGGACACTTTGCAAGGGAGTGTAGGTTTGCTAAATATCAAGCAAACAGGATGACCGAGAAACCAAAGTCGGAGCTAAAAGAAATTCCATTCTTGAAACAAAGGCTTTGGTTGCTCAAGAGAATTTGTCAAGTTGACCGGAGTGAAGAGTTTGATGATGAACCGGTGACTTATTGTATGGTAGCGATGGAAGAAGCAGTTGAAGATTCGGTAGAAGAGTTGGACCGAGCAATCGCTTTTGATGAGGAAGTTGATCATCTTGATTTGGAATCTGGAGATGGGTTTGGAGGATTCGATCGAGCTTGGAGTGGGAAGATGATCCTGTTCTACTTGCAATGGTAGCTACTTCACCAAGTTCAACCCCTATCTCGAGGTATGCTCAAATTGTCATGATTTCTATCAAAACGCTAAATAATTATGTGTTTGAAAGAGATAATTGTGTTAAGGCTAGGTTCGAGGTAGCAGTTATCAAATAACCTTAGAGTCAATGGAAGCTAAAATTATAACACATGAAAATAATGAAATGGCTTGGGTGAAAAATATGAACAACAGGATTACCATTAAAACTCGGTGAATGGAAACTAAACGTAAAATTGTCGAAATTGAGAAACTCACTAAGGAGAGAGATGATTTGTTAGCAAAGTTTGATGCCCGGAAAGAATCAGTCCATCACATGTTACTTATGTTCAAAAAGAGAGAAGAGCATACATTAGAACCGGCTTAGGTTTTGGTATGGACTTTGATAACATAGAAGAAAACACATCTAGTGATAAGGATAAAGGTGATTTTGAGGATATTACCACTAGTGATGATGAACTCATTAATTATGTAGACACAGATAGTAATGAGGGTTCAATTAGTGAATCACCTCCTGAGTATAAGAAAGACAGAGGTTATCATGTTGTTCCACATCCAGTTGGTAGTCATCAACCCATAAGACCTGATGTTTCACGTTTTGGTGTAGACAAGAGTTTAGGAAGAAGCTTATTGGTCAATCTAGGTCTGAAACCCCAAAAGAATCATAAAACAAATTTTCAAAGTCAAGCAAGACCTTCTACTCAAAGTATCATACACAAGCAAGACCTTCAGAAAACCTTTTCAAAACAGATCGCTAAACCTTTTTGGGATAATTTTAGTCAAAACAAATTTAATCATTCACCTAGAAGGCATAATAGTTTTGGTCATAGACATAGAAGAAGTCATATTGGGAGTATGGGTGAAAAACTGTGTTTTGTGTGTTTTAGTCCTAATCATTTAATCAAGGATTGTGAACATCATTTAGAATATCTTAGAAAATTTTCAAAGAATAGGTCTGCTAACCAGAAACCTAGAGAGAACAAACCAGTTTGGAATAATTCTAATAGGGTCAATCACAGCAATTTCTCACGGATCATAGGTACCCCACCGAGAAGACCTTTTCTAAACCACCAAGATTTTCACCAAAGCAGTACCTTATCAAAGCATCGCTCGGACAAACCAAGGTACTTGCAAATACCACTTGGCACGTAAATCCTAGGAGATCTCACTACTATCAACCTAGAAGGTACTACAATTCACATAGGGATCTAGATCACAAGAAACAAGTGTTAAACCGAATGGGTTAAGAGAAAGTACTTACGAGGGACAAACCGTACTTTCAACAAAAAGTGAATCGATGTTTTCATAATACAAGAAAAAGGGAATGAATTTACAAAAGAGAGTTCTGTTGAAAATCCAGAAAGTTTTGAAAATCCACATGCTAAAAATCAAAAGATAATTGTGGATCATGTTTTGAAAAACAGTGGAAACTACATACTCAAAGAATTTGAGTTTGTAACTCCACAAGGGGAACACAAGTCAGTAATGGCTTGGGTTCCTAAAAGAGACTAACTCTCTAAATCTTTGTGTAGGGCAACCCAGAAGAGGAGTGATAACGCTACACGCGTCGTTCGAGGTCAAGGAAACTTCCTTTTCTTCGAGCAAGTTTTATAACACCCTAGGCAAAGAACCTAATCGTTGTAGTGTAGTAATTAGGGTAAGCCACGGTATTGATATCGCTCTCTAGGGAATAGGAATGCTAGTGAGAAGTTACTACGCTAAGGTTGAGGTTGAGGAAGATTATTTTTGTATTTTATATTTTTGTAGAAATGGAAAAGGTACGAATCTCGGGTATTGGATTTGGGGTTGGTATTGCTACCGATTACTCTACTATTATCTAATTATCTAAGCTAAGGTTGTGATAGTCTATGTCTAATTGATGTGTACTGTATGATAGTTTAAAGATGTGTTTACTTAGGTTTTACTACTCCTTAATTATCTCCTATTGATGGTTGATTTGTCACGCCCTTATTCCTAGTTGCGTTGTGATTCTAAGGCTATAGGGCGTGCTTGTTTCCTAACTCTTTGAAATTACCAAAGGGTCTTGTTTACAAATCCTCTAGTGATTTATAGACGCCTACTCTACGGTTGTCCTTGAATACTTTATCCTACAATTACCTAGATAATTATATTCTAAAGTTCACAAAGAAAAGTCAAGCATTAAGTACAACGAATAATCTAGCGCACTCTAGATCATTAGTCAACTAAGATAAGTATCAACCAATCAATATTCAATAATTAAGTTTCATATTCCTAAGCAAACACACAAATAAATTAGCCGGACATGGAGAACATGCAAGCATACACACAAATAATTAAAGACATAATTAAATTAATGAAGTAAATACTTATCTTGATGTATAATAGGGTTTAGAACCCTAAAATACGCACAAGAAAGCCTTGGTTCGGTTTTAGGTTTTACTCCAAACGACTACACACAAAACCGAAAAATTCGGATTCTATATATAAGATTACATCTGCGACGGCGTCACCTTATGTTTCGTGGCCGTGTGTCGCCGCTCATTAGGGTTTCGTCTTGGCCACGTAAACCTTGCGACGGCGTCACCTTATGACCGTGACGCCGTCCCTTCACTCGACGCCGTCTTGGCGCGCATCTAGGCCGTCCGAGTAACGACGGCCTACCTTTAGAACCCGACGTCGTCCCTTGAAAACATGCAATTTCGCCCGACCCGTTGCAAAATTCCTTCCCGACGGCGTCGCAGATATGCAAGGACGCCGCCGCCTTATGTTTCAAGACTTTGAGTGTCTCGATTCGACTTTGGCCATTTTCTTCGTATATTCGCGCTTTTCGTCCAAATAAGCATCATTCCAAAGATTTTGCCTTCAAGAGACCTAAAAAGTGAAAAGGAACGATATTAAGCAATAACGGATACGAAGTGATCGAATAAGGGCTTAAATGACCCCTTAAAAGGTACCTTTAAAACCTTATCAAATATCCCTACACTTGGTATTTGCTTGTCCTCAAGCAAATGTGCTTTTAGCCAATTAATTTATAAGTTAGGGGTCATGAAGCATTCATTCAAAACGGTCCACAACACATATAAGCCCCGAAAAGTCATAACAAGCACGGAATTACATACTAGCACCTCACATGGGGTGTTTGGATACTCACATCTCTCGGTGTGTATATATGAAATATAACAAATCGGAAATGGAAGATAAACACTCATTAACCGGTCCTAGTACATAGATTACCATAGGCTTGAGAATAGATCAAACCTCCGTCGCTTTGGCGTAAGCACCTAGGAAAGACTATCAAAGAGGTCTTTTAAAGGGTTGTAATGTTAGCTTACGGTAGGAAATGAAGGGTTTGGTGGGATAGGCTATTTAGTGGTGGATAGTCAAAAATCTCTATGTTGCAAGTATACGAAGAATGGCGTTGCTAAGCCAAGACTCGACATTCTAAAACTCTAGGCAACGAAAATAAACAAACATAATTTAAAAGATAGATGTAGGATGGTAGCCCGTATGTTTTTTTTTTTTTTTTTTTTTTTTTTTTTTTTGCATACACTTTTACTCTACCATCCTCTACGGTACATCAAAATGATAGGGATTTATAGACACATCCCTACACTTGAGTTTTTATTACTCTAACACTAATTTGACCCGAATTGAAAAGATCAAAACACTTGGAGTACATTATTATGCAAACAAAGGGAATTTGAGTTTAACGTTCTCTTCCTATATTTCATAAACTTTAACTTTTCCCATGAATCCCAATCATCCCAAAATCAGTATACAAAGGATATGACTCGACTTAGCAACTCATGCAAGCAACCGGATAATTGAACTAAGGGTTTTGGGTGATAACATAAATTTGCACTAAAAGTGAGTGCAATAAAGGTAGGCTAAGGCGATTTGGGTGTATATTTGGGGTGGGGTGTAAACAATGCTCTTCATTGATATCCCGAAAACCGAAACATCACGAGAACCGCGAAAAGGATAGGCTCGAGGGGTTAACTAGGGTATCGTGTACTAAAGATGAGTACAACGCAAAGGGTGTGGGGAATTACTCAACCGATATGGAAGAAGTAATTATATTATGTATCAAACAAGGGTTTATCCTAATGCCTCTTATCATTTAGTTATTCCTAACTACACAAGTGTAGTCTCACTAGCGATCTCGGAATGCATCACAAAACAAGTTCTAGAATCTAATATACTACCGGTTCACACTCTAAGCATTAAAGATGAATGCTTTAATTCCTACTAATCTAAGGCGATCCTCACATTTTGGGTGGAATTTAGGTGGTAAGGTTTTTTGTGCTAGTCATGCAACTTCCTATCCATGAGACGCTTTTGTTAAGACTAATGGCCCACTCTTATACGTCATGAAAAAATTTTAAATTTGGCTAAAATTACCCTAACCTACATTTTCTCATGGTTTATTACACAAATACACTTGGACAAAGCAAATAGTCAAGGATAAGCATAGTTTCAAAGTTCCGCTTTATTTTCCTCCCTACACTTAAACCGAACATTGTCCCCAATGTTCCCGAAAGTATCAAAGTTATGATAATAGAAGGTAATTAAAACGAAAAAACTAATACTCCCCGATTAGCTCGGTAGGATCCGTAAAAGTGGTGGTTAAATCTTTTCCAAGAAGAGTTTTTTGCGTGAAAGGCTCCTTCCAAACTTGTGTAACTTCTTCTTGACAAACTAAACCCGCACACTAGAAGAAAACAAACGAAACCTTCGCGTAAAATCGGCGTAATAATATACATAAGACTCGATTTAAACTAGGATATAATGCTTGTGGAATGGATGTTTACGTAATTTGTTTTGAAAGTTAAGATCCGGAAAATTCCAAAATTTTACAAGTAGCTCGTAAAACGAGAAAAATAAGTCGATGTTTTTATTCCTTCCCGACGCCGTCGGTTGCAATCTCGACGTCAAAGTTATCCTGACAAAACCGGTCTCGCGATTTTCGAAAAAATTCGGAAAATTTGCATCTTTAGAATCTGGAAAATTTTCGCAAAACATCCATTATGACTCGATACAAGCATTTGACTCGAACAAACAAACATATATATCTTTTAGTTAATTGTTATTCTCATGTTCACGTTTCTTATGAAAACGTGTGTAATCCTCCTACACTTATCCTTTATGTAAAATACCTTTATATGTAATTAAGACGAGGTTAAAAACAAAATAAAGCATTTTACAAATTCAAACATGAGGACAAACAATTAATAAAAGATATATGACACTAACAAGCAAACAATTAAGCATGGGTTGCCTCCCACGAAGCGCTTTTCTTTATTTAAGAGTCTTGTAGCTAGACTCGTAGTCCTACTCCTACGCATCGATATAAGTAAGTCTATCCTCAACAATGTCGTAGGGATCAAACTTATCATTTAAGTTCCTAGTAGTACGTTCGGTTAAATATGCCTTTTCAAACATCTCACCATCGGGATCATAGATTTGTATCCTAATGTGCCACCTTCCATTACCATCGCTAGGCGTTCTATTCCAATTCCACATGTGTTCGGATTTCTCAACTATCCATTTATTCATGACAAAATTAATGGGCAAGCATCCTAGGAACTCGGTCATCTTCCTAAATACTAAGGCCCCTCGAACGGGTTCACTTCTATATCCCTAGCCAATTCTTGTTCTTGGAAAGTTGCTACACTAGCAAAGGCCTTATCTAGGTAAAAAGGTCTTTGGGGCCTATGATGTTCTTCTCAATCCAAGGTCCATATCGAGAAGGCTCTATCCAACCTAATCTCTTGTGGGATTTCCTCATCCTTGTAGTACGAATGCCTTTTGACATCGTAAACCGATCTAGCACTCCCTCTCCTACCACTATTTTGGACATCTTACAATCGATGATGGCACTAGCGGTAGCTAAAATCCTCTTCCAACTAGTAATGGGCATGTCGGGTCCTTATTCATGTCTAGCACATGAAAGTCGGCCAAAAGAGTCAACTCTCCTACATGTACTACCATGTCCTTTATTATTCCAACCGGACGTGCTATACTACCGTCCGCTAATCCTAAGATAGTTTCCGTTGGTTCAATTTTACCTAAGTTGAGGCTTCTATGAAGGACAACGGAACGAGATTGATGCATGATCCTAAATCGGCTAAAGCATCGAGTGGCTTGGAAGTTCCAAGTCTACGGAAGAGTGAATAGCCGGGATCATCTAACTTCTTAGGTAAGTTGTTTTGCACAAAGGCGGACCCATGTTTCCCAAGCCTAAGTTCTAACTCATATTTTTCTTTTAAAGCATTATAATAAGGTGCATGAGCTAAGACTTCAAGAATTGGTTTCTCTTGATAGAGTTCCTTGTACTCCTCCTCTAAACTAGGTTTGGATTCTTGGCTAACGGGTTTCTCGGAGTAGGCTTTACCAAAGGTGCCGGGCCTTGGTATTTCTTGGATGACTTGGAACCCTTTTGATAGCATTTACCGAGTGAACCGTTGGGTGAGAGGGGCATGAATGTGTGTTCTCCCATGATGAACTAGAACATGAAGTCGATGCAATCGAATTCACTTTGGGTTCTTTATGGTATCACTGGGAGTGCTCCAATTTCCGCTCATTGAAGGCTTTTAAGAGGCATCAAGCTTGGTTGTCATCTCGCCTGCTTTTGCTTAAACTCGGCTTCAAGCTTATTCAATCGCTTTTCTTGGGATGACAAAATCTAGATGCAATTGCTTCAATATTGGGGTTCCCAGATTAGAAGAATTGAATCATAAGCGAACTAGATGAGCT
Source organism: Chrysanthemum lavandulifolium (assembly GCA_022545495.1). Classification (NCBI taxonomy): domain Eukaryota; kingdom Viridiplantae; phylum Streptophyta; class Magnoliopsida; order Asterales; family Asteraceae; genus Chrysanthemum; species Chrysanthemum lavandulifolium. Next base: position 76,712,945 of record CM040242.1, on the reverse strand, counting down.
TTGGGGTGTGCTTGAGTTTTGGTTCCACTTAAGATTAGGGTGATTTCTCCATGAGGGTTGTATGAGTTTCCTAAGTTGTTTTGTTCGGGTTTGAAAGTGTACCACTTATCTCCCGCTCCGTCGATGCGTATGGAGGCGTAGTCCGCAAAAGCTTGTTCGGAGAGCCTTGAGCAATCACGAGTGTCATGGGGACCACCGCATAACTCACAAGGTAGAGTGATTTGATTCACTTGTCGTGAAGACTTAGGATTTTGTAGAACTCATGAGGAATTTAACTTGATCTTCAAGTTCAATCATCCCACGGTCGGGAGGAGGCAAGGAGATTGCCTTGACGGTTTGGGAAGTTCACGGGGTCATCCCAACTTTCGTTGTCATAGAGGCAAGGTCCTCTATTATTTCCCATGATTCTTCCGCGGTGAGATCACTAACCACCGCCGCTTGGTCAATGGATCGCTTAGTGGGAAAGTTGACATGATCATAAAAGATTTGGACTTGGAGCCAAAGATCAATGCCGTGATGAGGGACTTTATGAAGTAAGTCCTTGAATCGGGTCCATGCTTCAGAGAGATTCACCTTGACGTTGTTTGAACATCAAGATGTCATTCCTAAGCTTAGTGGTTCTCCCGGTGGGAAAAATTGAGCAAGGAAGCGAGAAGTAAGATCATCCCAACTTGAGATGGAGCCGGGGAAGTCGCTCAAGCCAATTACTAGCTTGGTCCCGTAGAGAGAATTGGAAGAGACGCATGCGCGTGGTCTCCCGAGTAGTAGCATCAAGGTCGATGGAATCGACAATTTTGAGGAAATCCCTCAGATGTCGATTTGGATCTTCTAACGAAGTCCATGGAATGCACATCCGCTTTGCACCAACCGGATGGTGTCGGATCACAGGGCGTAGTTTGGGCTTGGTCGGGAAGCTCAATGGTGTTCCTATAACCTAGGTGGTTTGGTCTCGAGTACTCACCAAGAGTACGGGCTCTTGGCGGTCGTTTGGTGGTGGGTTGATGAGTGGTGGTTGGTTGTCACCTTCCATGGTGAAAAGTGATGGGTGTTACGAACAAAGGTCACGAAGAAGGGGATAGACTAAGAGAAAGCTAAAAATGAGAAAATTTACTTGATAGGAATCAAGCAAAGAAACCTAAACGAGGTGGACTACTAACTAGCTATTCTATTCCCGCAATGCGCCTAAAACTTGATAACGCTACACGCGCTGCTCGGGGTCAAGGAAACTTCCTTTTCTTCGAGCAAGTTTTATAACACCCTAGGCGGTGAACCTAATCGTTGTAGTGTAGTAATTAGGGTAAGCCACGGGTATTGATATCGTTCTCTGGGGAATAGGAATGCTAGTGAGAAGTTACTACGCTAAGGTTGAGGTTGAGGAAGATTATTTTGTATTTTTATATTTTGTAGAAATGGAAAAGGTACGAATCTCGGGTATTGGATTTGGGGTTGGTATTGCTACCGATTACTCTACTATTATCTAATTATCTAAGCTAAGGTTGTGATAGTCTATGTCTAATTGATGTGTACTCGTATGATAGTTTAAAGATGTGTTTACTTAGGTTTTACTACTCCTTAATTATCTCCTATTGATGGTTGATTTGTCACGTCCTTATTCCTAGTTGCGTTGTGATTCTAAGGCTATAGGGCGTGCTTGTTTCCTAACTCTTTGAAATTACCAAAGGGTCTTGTTTACAAATCCTCTAGTGATTTATAGGCGCCTACTCTACGGTTGTCCTTGAATACTTTATCCTACAATTACCTAGATAATTATATTCTAAAGTTCACAAAGAAAAGTCAAGCATTAAGTACACAACGAATAATCTAGCGCACTCTAGATCATTAGTCAACTAAGATAAGTATCAACCAATCAATATTCAATAATTAAGTTTCATATTCCTAAGCAAACACACAAATAAATTAGCGGGACATGGAGAACATGCAAGCATACACACAAATAATTAAAGACATAATTAAATTAATGAAGTAAATACTTATCTTGATGTATAATAGGGTTTAGAACCCTAAAATACTGCACAAGAAAGCCTTGGTTCGGTTTAGGTTTTTACTCCAAAAGACTACACACAAAACCGAAAAATTCGGATTCTATATATAAGATTACATCTGCGACGGCCACCTTATGTTTCGTGGCGCGTCGTGTCGCCGTCATTAGGGTTTCGCCTTGGCCACGTAAACCTTGCGACGGCGTCACCTTATGATCGTGACGCCGTCCCCTTCACTCGACGCCGTCTTGGCGCATCTAGGCCGTCCCGAGTAACGACGGCCTACTCTTTAGAACCCGACGTCGTCCCTTGAAAACATGCAATTTCGCTCGACCCGTCATAAAATTCCTTCCCGACGGCGTCGCAGATATGCAGTGACGCCGTCGCCTTATGTTTCAAAGACTTTGAGTGTCTCGATTCGACTTTGGCCATTTTCTTCGTGTATTCGCGCCTTTTCATCCAAATAAGCATCATTCCACATTTTGCCTTCAAGAGACCTAAAAGTGAAAAGGAACGATATTAAGCAATAACGGATACAGAAGTGATCGAATAAGGGCTTAAATGACCCCTTAAAAAGGTACCTTTTAAAACCTTATCAAGGAGCTTAAAGATCATTTGATTGTAGATAGTGGTTGCTCTGGAAGTATGACAGGAGACAAGGATATTCTGTCAGATTTTAGATCTTTTAGTGGAGGAAGAGTTGCATTTGGGAATGATCCCAATGGAGGAAGGATTACTGGGAAAGGAACTATCAAAGCAGGGCGAATAGACTTTGAGAATGTTAGATATGTAAAGGAGTGAAATTCAACTTATTGTCGGTTTCTCAAATCATGACAAAAGCATCCTGTGTTATTCATCGACACAAAATGTCTCATCCTTTCTTCTGAATTCGAGCCTGTTGATGATAATTTGGTAGTACTCAGAGTACCAAGAACCAATGATGTGTATAGTCTGGACATGAAGAGTCTTAACTCTTATGGAAGAGCCACCTGTTTAGTGGCAAAAGCAACAACTAAAGAAGCACATCAGTGGCATAGGAGATTAGGCCATGTAAATTTCAAGAATATCAACAAACTGGTCAAAGGCAATTTAGTTAGAGGTCTACCTTCAAAGACTTACAAGAATGAACATTCCTGTTTGCCGTGTAAGAAGGGAAAACAACACAAAGCTTCATGCAAGAAGCTTGAGGAGAGGACAATTAGAGAACCTTTGGAGTTATTACATATGGATCTGCTTGGTCCTGCTCTCGTGGCAAGTTTAAACAAGAAAAAGTATTGCTTAGTTGTTACAGATGATTGCGAGATTCAGGTTGGGTATTTTTCTTAGGATTTAAAGATGATACTTTTGATGCTATTCGACATTAATAATAGCACTGAAAACCAATTGAGACTCAAGGTCGAGGTATTAGATGTGACAATGGAACCGAATTCAAGAACAAGCTTATGGATGAATTTTGTGCTAACAAAGGAATCAAGAGGAGTTTAGTATTGCAAGAATACCACAGCAGAATGGTGTTGCGAGAGAGAAGAATAGGACTTTGATTGAAGCAATAGAACTATGCTTGCACTCACAACTACCTATTCAATTCGGGTCAAGTCGTAAATCGCTTGCTATGTACTCAACAGTAGTCGCTTACAAAACCACGATGAAGATACCTTATGAGTTGTCGATGGGTAACAAACCCAACATTCGCTTTATGAAGCCTTTTGGATGCCCTCTTACTATTTTAAACACAATTGATAATTTGGGAAAGTTTGATGGCAAGTCGGAAGAAGGATATTTATTGGGTTATTGCACCAACAATGAGGGATTTAGAGTGTACAACAGAGTCACTAAGAAGATTCAAGATTGTCTTCATGTTGAGTTTTTAGAAGATCAAGACAATCGGAAGGGTAAAGGTCCCGATTGGATGTTTGATCTTGAAGTTTTAACTCCTTCTATGAACTATGTACTGTTAGAGAAGAAAATCATCATGTACATGATGTAGAAGACTCACAATGTTGTTCATGGAGTTCATATTAGATCCGATGTCGTTCACGATGCTACAAAGCAAAATCTTGAAGTTCCAAAGCAAAATCGATGCCCCAGTATAAAATCTTGATATACCAAAACTTCAATATCTCGTGAAGATCAAGATATTCAAGAGACACTTAATCGGATGCTCTTACAAGATGTAATGGCACATTCTTATTCGATGAACAAAGAAGAGCTTATGAAGCGACAAAGAAAAAGACTAATATCAAGAATACTCTTGCAAGACTTTGGACATGATTACGACCAAAGTAATCGATGCACCGATTGATGATTTTAGATGATTTGGATGATCCTACCATGCCCGGATTAGAGGAAACGATGATGAGTTTGCGAGATGAAGGTATTTTCTCGATTCCAATGAAGATGTTGATTTAACTAACTTGGATGATGCGTATGGAGTTCCAGGTCTCCAATCTTAAGGATTCATAAGAATCATCCTACTAATCAAATCATTGGACCTTCTACTGGAGTGATGACAAGACACAAAGCTAAGAGTTTTCTAAACCTCATAATGCTTTACTTAGCTTTGTCTACAAACGTAATAGATCGAATCATAAGGACCATCAAACATGTCTGCTTACTTGCTTTATTTCTCAAGACGAACCCAAGAATATTGCTCAAGCATTGACAAAAGAAAGTTGGGTTGAAGCTATGCAATAAGAATCATACAATTCAAACTTCAAGAAGTTTGGGTATTATGTGATCTTCCGGATGGGAAGAAAGTTATTGGCACCGATGGGTTTTCGAGTCAAGAGAGATGAAAGAGGTAATGTCATCAAGAACAAGGCAAGGTTAGTAGCTCAAGGCTACGCTGACAAGAAGAAGGAGTAGATTATGATAAAGTATTTTCTCCTGTAGCAAGAATTGAAGCTATTAGAATATTTCTTGCTTTTGCTTCATATATGGGATTTCAGGTTTACCAGATGTATGTCAAAAGTGCCTTTTTATATGGTACTATTACAGAGGAAGTGTATGTCAAACAACCTCCTGGTTTTGAAGATCCTAAACACCCTAACAAAGTCTACAAGGTGGTTAAGGCTCTTTATGGCCTTCATCAGGCACCTAGAGCTTGGTATGAGCGGCTCTCCACATTCTTATTACAACATGGTTACAGAAGAGGAGCTATTGACAAGACTTTGTTTATCAAAAGAGAAAAGAAGGATATCATGTTAGTTCAAGTATATGTTGATGATATCATCTTTGGAGCTACCAAATGTCTATGGTTAAGGAGTTTGAGCAAATGATGCGTAAAGAATTTCAAATGAGTTCAATGGGTGAGTTAAATTTCTTTTGGGACTTGAGTTAAGCAACAAACGAAGGAATTTTCATAAGTCGAGATAAGTATGTATCGACATACTTAAGAAGTTCAATTTTGATGATATGAAGTCATTACTACACCTATTAAATCAATTAACTCATTGGGCAAGGATGAAGATGGTCATCCGCTTAAAGTCAAGTTATATAGATCAAGGATTGGTCGTCTTATGTATCTCATCGCATCAAGGCCCGATATCATGTTTGCGGTTGTTTATGTACAAGATATCAAGTCTCACCAAAGATTTCTCATATGAATGCGGTAAAAAAGAATTTTTGTTATTTGAAACAACAACCTAAGTTAGGGTTGTGGTATCCTGTGGATTCACCTTTTCACTTGGAGGCTTTTTCGGATAGTGATTATGCGGTGACAATTATGATGGAAGATCAACCACGGTGGATGCCAATATCTTGGAAGAAGATTAGTTTCATGGCGGTGTAAAAGCAAACAATTGCAAGAACATCATCTACTCAAGTCAATATGTGGTCTGCGCAAGTTGTTGTGGACAAGTTCTATGGATGCGTAATCAACTCTTGGATTATGGGTTCAACTTCAAGAATACTCCTATCAATATTGATAATGAGAGTACTATCTCGTATTGTGAAGAATCCAGTCTATCATTCCAAGACCAAGCACATTCAAATTAGGCATCACTTTATCGAGATTGCTATGAGCACGAGACTCATTAATGTGGTCAAGGTTCACACAGATGATAATGTAGTGACTTACTCACCAAAGGCTTTGATTTTCAAGATTTAATCACTTGGTGGTAAGTATTGGCATGATTAACTCTTGAGCTACATTTAAGGGAGGACTATTTAGTATTAGTATAGTCCCGTATTGTTTGAGGAGGATATTTATGTATACTTAGCTTATACAGAGGAATTTGGAAAAGTATCTTTTTTTATGAAAGCTTGTTCCAACGGTAATATTGAGGGGTAATTCTACTAACGGTAACTTTGGTGTTATGGGCTGTGATTTTTCAAATCTCACCTATAAATAACTACTCTCCGATTTTCCCTCTCATCTTGATACTATCATATCTTTTCCAAATTTCTCTCACCATCTCTTTATTATTCGATTATATCTTTAATTATGCTTACATACTCAACCATGGCGAATCGTCCTACTATTTCAAAGCACAATATGGTGGCGAATTTAGATAAAACTGAAGATAATGAGGCTTTTCATGATATTATTGATTATCTCACTGGGTCGCCAATTAGTTATGCTCTTTTAGTGGAGCCGGATATCATTGAACCTTGGATTCAAGAATTTTGGGCTACTGCAAGGGATAATATGGAGAGTGATGAATTTTATATTAGGGCTACAGTTGTTGGAAGAACTGTGAAGATTACTGAAGCCTCTATTCGAGAAGACTTATTGTTTAATGATGAAGAAGGGCTATTCGCTTTGCTAAGGAATTGATTTGGGAAACTTTTGGGCATCTTGGTTATGAAGGGTCTTTAACGGAACAAACTTTCGTGAAACAACTATTTTGTCCTCAATGGAAGTTTTAATACATGTGTTGCTACATTGTATTAGTGCTAAAAGTACTTCATGGGAGCAATTTGGATCAAATATAGCATCCGCTATGGTGGGATTGGCTATGATCGTATTTTCAATTTTTCAAGGCTGATTCTAGATGGCATGCTTTCTCACATCAATCATGGATCAAAATGGTTAATGTATCCCAAGTTTATTCAAGTTTTTCTGAACAAACAACTTGCTGATGTTCCAAAGCCTACAGATTTACTTCCTGTTATTGTACAACAAGCAAAAAATTTTACCTTTATGGCGAGAAGAAGTGATCTATTCAGAGGTACAGACACTCCTTTAACTACTTCCATGATGGAAGTTGTTCAAGCTGTTAGAGCTGATGCTGAGGATGATGAAGACAACAAAGGTACTGCACCTGCAAGTACTGCATCTGCAAATACTGGTTCTCAAAGTGCTGCATCTTCTCAAGGTGCTGCATCTCAAGAAGGTACTACAACTCAAGGTACTGCTTCCCCAAGTATTGAAGTTCAAGAAGAAGTTGCAGGTTCACCTTCTCCATCTCCACAACAATCTGTTTCTGATTCTCAACCAGAGGAACATTCACTAGTTCAAGGAGATGCTTCTCATACTATCTCACCTGAAGGGTTAACGTTGGATAATTATGTTTTGACAAGGAGTTGGTCAAGTTGAAGAAGACTCATCGAGGCTCAAGCAAAACGACTTAAGAGGTTGATGCTCAAGTATAAAAGGTTGAAGAATTTTGTTACGCCTTTTATCAAACGTTATCGCTTATGGGTTAAGGAAGAACACAAGCGCCGAAGGCACTTTAAGAAGAAAAACAAAGGCAAAAAGGTTCCTAAACCATCTTCTGTCCAATTGGGGAGGAATTTAGAAGAAAATAATTTGAAAGAAGATGTTGTTAAGGATAAAGAACCTCAAGGTACTGAAGAACATGTTGTCATTCAAAGTACTGAAGAAGAAAGGTCTGATGATCAAGGTACTGAACAACAAAGTACTGCTTTCACTGGTACTCACAGACAAGAGTTGGTTACACCAAAGGTATTAGATTTTGAAGAAGAAGTTGGTCCTTCAACTATTCCACATGAAGAAAAAGCTGGTCCCTCAACAACTGCTATACCAGAAGAAGCTGATACACATCAAAGAGTACATACTGCTAGTGATGATGAATTTATTGCAACTATTTTGCACGGTTTATCAAAGCCAAGGGCTGTTACTATTCCAGGAGTGCAAGAAGAGGAACAATAAAGAGTTTCTTAACCTGCTATTGATCCCAAGGATAAAGGAAAAGGTGTTTTAGTAGAAGTTAAGAAGAAGAAACCAACTTTAGCACAGTTAAGAGTTGCTCAAGATGCTTTGAATGAACAAGCAGCTAGAAAGATTCAAGAGGAAATAAATGCTAAAGATAGAGAAGATAAGGAAGCTGAAGACGCTCATAATAGAGAAGCAGCTAAGAAGTTGCATGAGGAATTGAATGTTGAAGCTAGTGAACATTTAGAGTCACTGTTCTGTTTCTTTTATGCCTAGAAAACCAAATCTTGCTAAAGAAAGGAATGCAATGATGGCGTATTTGAAAAGCGAGAGGGTATAAAGGATTGCGAAGTTGAAGCATGTTGATATGAAGAGATTATATGATCTTGAGACGAAGCTTATAAGAAGGATGTTGCAAGTATCAAAGATTATAAAGATGAAGCTACTTGGTGAAGCGTAAAGAAAGAAAAGTTTGAAAAGAAAAGGAAAAGCGAAGTTGAAGATAAACAGTTTTCAAAGAAAGAAAAAGTTGAGTTAAGATCGAAACTAAGGATGAATTAAGAAATTATCTCGAATAGTAGATTTTGAATATTCCGGAGAAGATCTTGACATGAAGATGAATGATCTCGAGTTACTACTTTTGAAGTTGTGGATTCTAAAGAAGGAAGCTATCGATGTTTCATAGATAAGATGAAAGCTTGAGGTGTTCAATAGATTATGGGATTTATTGCATATCATAGATAGACCGGATCTATTCTATTTATATCATGTGGTGAAAGAGTATTTTGAACATCATCCTTTAGAAGGAATTGGTTTAGTTTTACTTGGGAGATCTCACAACCGCATGGGAAACGATGAACAGTAGTAGTGATGAAATTTGGAAAAATCAAGAGAGCTGGAAATTGTCTGCTGGAGATTTTTGAAGAACTGAGTTCATGTTCTAGAGTTGGAAAATGGCACAATGATTCATATGTTTGTCGATAGAAGATATCCTCTTACAATCGATCTTATAAGGAGGATGCTAGAGCATGGAATGGAGGTTGAAGAGGACAATGAAATTGCTTGTATGGTCATAAATTTGTTTATCAACCGGACTACTATTGCGAAGATAATGAATAACCGGTATGAGACTTAATTGAATAAATTATTTTTGATAAATCAAGACTTTATTCAAAGTACTCACCGATCAAACAAGATACTTTAATCAAAATATCGCTTGCGACTTTTAACCGCTTAAGTGATTTTTGAAGAAAACTTTCGTTAAGTAACAAATAATTTTGAAACAAAAGTTGAATAAATGGTTTTGAGATGATAAAATCAATAGGTTATCAATCCACCATGGTTACAAAAGGATTGACTAATCCATGAGCAAACGGCTCGGTAAAGATACATCAAATCCGCTTTTAGTTGACAACTTGCTAATAAGTTGGATGGTAATCAACTCACCATATCAAGAATGTGAAGAGTTGGCTAGCCCACAAGAAAATGGCTTCGGTAAAGGTGTGCAAAACCATTATATGGTAATTAGTTCACCATGATGAAAGAACTAACTAGTCCGTAAAGTACGACTTTTGGTAAAGACAAATCAAATTTGTTGATAGTCGATGATTTGCTAAAATCATATGGTTATCAATGTACCATGGTCTTACACACCAAAACATTTGGCTACTCCGAGTTAATGGCTTTGGTAAAGAGATCTAAATCCATTAAATTTTAATGATTCACCTTTCATAAGAGTTAACACACCGAAGTGATGAGAATAATTTGCAACTTAAACTGAATTAATGTACAAATTGTCATATGTTGTTGTGTTCTTTGAAAAGATGGAGCTCATTGGATGATCTTTGTAAAAGAATATTTCTAAAGATACTTTGACTATGCATAAAATTTATACCGATACAATCCAAAGACAAAGACACAATCTGTTTTCAAAGATGAAGCTGATAAAGATAAATTTACAAACGAACTTGAAGTTAATCAAGTAGAATTCAAGTTAGGGAGGATTGTTGGGATATGAAAGTGCTGAAGATTGACAGAGTGTTACAGAAAGATAAAGTACTATAACACTATAAAGTACTGGAAAAGTCAAAGAGTCAAAGTACTGCTTAATGATAAAGTCAAAGTACTGCATACGAGGTCAAAGTACTGCAAGATCAAAGAACTGTTTTATTCGTTTATAGAAAGTCTTGTAATTCTAGAATATTCTATGTTAGATTACTTGACGTACAAGGATACATATTGTAAACCGACTAGGGTATCCTTGAGCCTATAAAAGGACCCCTAGATTGGCATAATACGTACGTGATTTTATAAGAGTTTTAGAGAGAAGTTCGATATTATTAGAGTTGTTAAAGATCTGCATAATAAGCAGAGTTAGAGTTATTAATAAAATCGTTTATAGTTAAAGTTATTCTTCTTAGATTTGTTAAGTAAATTCCGCATACTTAATAGAGTTTGCTCAGTGTTTCTCTGTTAATAACTTAGGATTTATCCGAGGTTGTTAAACCTTAACAAGCTATTTAAGTTAGTTTGGTTAGAGTACATCGATCCAACACTCTTCTTTTTGTTGAGAAAAAAAGGGGGAGAAAATATAGAACATGAACTTGTTTACATTTGACTTTTCTGAAAAAGTCAAACTGCATACATTGACTTTGTGAAAAGGTCAAACATGATACCTCATTGATAATACTTGACTTTTCTTAAAAAAGTCAACTGCATACTTTGACTTTATGAAAAAGTCAACATCATGCATCAACTAGTGATAGATAGATATATAAACGTGTAATGAAAGATAAAGAGTAAGAAGCACATCACCACTAGACAAGTATTTATAGTGGTTCGGCTACAAGGACACCTTCCTTGCCCTACTCCACTCCCCGAGTCACCTACTCGAGAGTTCGTAAACACTACACCAATCTCCTTATGGCGGAGAAGCCTTCACAACGTTGCTTACACCTTTTTTCGGTACAAAGCTAAATACCGAGTTCTTTCACACCAAGGCGAACCACACCTAACACAACGTCGCCTACCCTTTATACGGTGCTAGGCTAACCACTGAGTTCTTTCACACCAAGGAGAACTAATCCTATCACAACATCGCCTACCCTTTATTAGGTACTAGGCTAAGCACCTAGTTCCATTACTATGGAGGAACTACTACCCTTCACGACACAACACCTAATCTCAAGGAGATCCACTCCTTGTTACAACACTCTCAAGGACATCACCATCCTTGGAAATAAACAAATACTTATATGTATAACAATGCACCTCATCGATTATACGACCTAGGCATCCTTCACTAATGCCTTTGACACAACGTTTGGCACCCTTCACTAATGCCTTCGTCTGGACACCTCTAGCATTCTTCACTAATGCTTTGGACACGGACGATAAGCACCCTTCACTAATGCTTTCGTCTTGACTCTTTCGGCATCCTTCTCTAATGCCTTCAACACAACATCTATAGAGGAAGAAAGAACTATCAACAAGAGGACCTCATTTGTCTTGATGATGACGAAGCATGTCAACTCATGGACTTGAGCTTGCTCGACTTCAAGTAGTGGTGATCTCGCCTTTAAGAGGAACCTAGAAAATCACACAAAAACAAAAGACAAACTACATAGATCTCTTGGATCTGAGGTTAGAGAGATATAATACTTGGAGAAAGTATATGTGAAGTGGTGAGCAAAAGGAAGAAATGGCTCACTATTTATGAGGAGAAACTTACTGTTCCCGGATCCGCGGATCCCTCCCACAAGGGATCCATCTAGCACAACGCTAGGGATCCGTGGGACACTCCTCTTTGCCCATGGGTATTTTTGGTTATGGGTCATGGGTCATGGGTTATGGGTTGATCCATGGGTTTCTTTCTAGATACAATGTATCTCTAGAATACATTGAACTTGGTTAAGTGGTTTGTATAAAACAAGGTGTTAATACAAATATCGTCATTAAACGTTATTCATATTTTTTATCTTTACCTAAGTTTTGTTAACGACAAAAGTAAATTTAATTTATATAAAAGCTTAAAGCTTGTCAAGCTTAATAGATATTAAAACAAGCTTTTTCAAATAATATCTTCATCATTTAAGCATTTACATTGTGACTAATCATATCTTAATATGAGTCTAAGCATAATGTATGATAGTAGTTTTTAGAATGTTTTAGTTTCTTAAAAACTAAACATTACTTATGCATTTGCATATTTCTAAAAATAGAAAGACAACACATGACATCATGTAATGCATCATGGAAATCATTGAAAGATTTAATTAGATATTTTGTGTGGATTTGTACTCTTCATATCTTACACAATCTTACATAAAATGGTACACTGGCGGAACCCTTTTAAGGGTTCCGTGGTCCGTGGACGCTCCTGTCCATTTTGGCTAAAATAGCAATGCCAAACCAAGTAGTTTTTTATCCTTTTCAATTATACTCTCATACATATCTTCTCTCTAACCTTTCTAACTCAGTTTCATATCATATTAGTGATCTCTTTTGTAGCAAAAAAGATCAAGTCACATTCAAGCTTCAAACGAGAAGTTGGAAGTCTTGTTTGTTTAGTGTTGTATGATCTAGTGTTGATTCATACTTCATTGTTCTTTTAAACCATCATAATCTTGTGAGTGTGAGTGGTTAGTATTTTAGTCCTCAAAATACATTGTGTGTGGGAGTAGTTGTACCCTTGGAAAGAACTCGACATCTAGCTTAGTGTCAGAAATAGTATAAGCGAAGTGTAAAGGTTTTCTCCGCCGGTGAAAGGAGCTTGTTGACTAGTGAAGTTAAACTCTCGAGTGTGAGACTCGGAGAGTGGAGTAGGGCAAGGAAAAAGAGTCCTTGTAGACCGAACCACTATAAACAACTTGTTGTGGTTTGATCATTTCTTTCCTTATTTACTCTTTACATATTGCTTGCATATTTCATTAACATATCTAAGATCAATATCAATTGATCTTTTCAATAAGTTTCAAAACAAAGTTTTTAATTGGTAAACTATTCAACCCCCCCTTCTAGTTTTCTACACATGGGTTATGGGTCAATACCATTAGCTAGTTTTTACCCATTTAGTATATACTTGTTTTTACCCATTTTAGTATAAACTTGTTTTTACCCATTTTAGTATATACTTAGTTAAGTATATGTTAACCCAATATGTAAACACTAGTTGTTGTACATGTGTATCAAGATCATAAAATCACTTATACTTGTTTTAGTGTTTTATGTGAAAATGTTAGTGTGTTAGAAAAACTATTGAATCAAACTATTTACGTATTTTATTTGTTTCGTTAAAATGATTTTACGTTTGTTATTGACAAAACATTAGAAGATCGTAAAATATAAATAAACATTTTTACGGCTTATTTGTATTAACAATCTCCCCCTTTTTGTTGATGACAAAACATAAAATTATTTTAAGGAAAAGCTAAAATTCGTAAAATTTTGAATTTGTAGTTTTTACTTTCTTCTCCCCCTTTTTGTCGAAACAAAAAGTGTTAAAAGAAACTAACACAATTTTTGTAAAAGAAAATTTTGTAAGAGAAAATGTAAAGAGAGCAAGTGACGGGAATGATAATCGTCTTAACTCCCCCTTGACGAGTCCATCCCTTTGATAGGGCGTCAAGTATATAACGTAAATAAACTAATGTTTTTGCAAATATGTTTGCAAATGGTTCGTCTAAGTAATGACGTGCTCCCTCAAGATTGCAAAGTTGCAATGGGGTATCATGAAGTATAATCCAAAGGCGGATTAAGTTGCAAATGATTTTGCAATATCGTTTGACATAAAGCTCCCCGCTTTATGGTGTCAAAATCTTCATGTGTATTTTGAAAATCTACAAAGTAAAGGTTAGAAAACAAGAGTATAGTGCATAATTTCCGCAAATAAAACTCAAGTTAGTAGAAATTTGTGTACATACCACGGATCCCACGGTTCCCTTCTTGGAGGGATCCGTCTAGGCATTTTAGAGGGATCCGGATGTCTGGTGACAGTTTCCTCAGCAATGAGATTGTGCCAATCAATGCTAATGAGGAGGTAAGATATGTGTACAATGTAACAAGCACAACACACAAAAATAATCATGGCATATAAATATTCATTCAATAAAACAAGATATAATCAAACAAATCTCTAAAACTAAGAGAATGAACTAGGCCATACAAATACTACTTAATACTAACTAGTTACTAGACTTAAAATGCGACAATGTGCTTGAGTCTAGGGATGAGTGGACTTGTTGATTTGATCCAACTTTGCAAGAAGATGATTAAACATGAAATGTATCTCATTTCGTGCTTCTTGAACATGTCCTTGAGTGATTAGACAATTTGGACACTCATTGTCTTGGTTTGGAACCGGAGGGAAACGGATATTTTGAGGAGGCTCTATGTGTGATTGTGGGTCTTCATTTTGAGAAGTATGATGAGGTCCAAAAAATGAGGGTGGTAATGGAACTTCTTCCATATGATCAAGGTTGTTCCTTGTCTCCCATGATGGACTAGTTGGTGTTGTTGGTGGTTCCCTATTTAATGAAAAGGTTGGTGAATGAGAGGTTCTTGGTGGTGAATGACCCAATGAGTAGATGTTTGGGTGAGGGAGAGGCTCATTCAAGGAGTGTAGTCCATGCTCAATGAATGAGGGTTTTGACGGCTTGCTAGAACTAGCCATGTTTGGTTTTGAACTAGATGATCCCTTTTCTAGTCTGAAAGGTTTGATGATAATCCTTGTGGTTCTTTTAGCCTTTGTTGGATGAGTTTGATGAGGTGGGATTCTAGTATCATTATCTCTAATGGGAGATGTTTTGGTGGATGAGATTTCATGGATCATTTGACCCTTTCTTTTGGATGATCCTATGGTTGAGGAGTTGTTGCTAAGAGCCTTAGCCATAGTGATGATGATGCTAAGCTTCTAATTGCTGATTTTTGAAATGTAAGTGAGAATGGTGCCTTAATCCTAAGGTTGTTTGGTTTATAAAGCATAATTTGAATTTAGGAAATTAAATTCTTGGCCACTTAGAGGATTAAGCACGCACTTAGGATTTTGATCAGCTCTAGGAGGATAATAAATGAATGCTAAAAGTGGTTAGATAACCAAAGGTGACTCAAAATTGAATATGGAAGCTGATTTAGGCTTTCTGCAGCTACGGATCCCGCGGATCCCTCTCAGCAGGGATCCTTCTGGTTAAATACTAGGGATCCGGCTGTCAGGCAGTGATAACGCTACACGCGTCGTTCGGGGTCAAAGGAACTTCCTTTTCGTCGAGCAAGTTTTTCAATACCCTAGATAGTGAACCTAATCGTTGTAGTAGTATTAGGGTAAGCCAAGGGAATTGATATCGTTCTCTACGGGAATAGGAATGCTAGTGAGAAGTTACTACGCTAAGGTTGGGGTTGAGGAAAATTATTTTTTTTATCTTTTTATGTTTTTAGGAAATGGAAAGGTACGAATTTCAGGGTATTGGATTTGGGGGTTGGTATTTCTACCGATTACTCTATTTGTCTAATTATCTAATCTAAGGTGTATGTAGTCTATGTCTAATTATTTGTGTGCTCGTATGATGATTTAAAGATGTGTTTACTTAGGTTTTATTACTCCTTAATTATTTCCTATTGATGGTTGAATTGTCACGTCCTTATTCTTAATCGCGTTGTGTGTCTAAAGTCGTAGGGTATGCATTTATCCCTAACTCTTTGAAACTACCAAAGGTTATCGCCTAAAAAATATCTAGGATTTATAAACTTAACACTAAGGTACTTTTCGGATGGTTTAGCCTACAATGACTCGAGGTACTATAAGCTAAGGTTCAACAAAGATTAATCAAGCATTAACTACACAACGGATGATCTATCGCAATACTAGATCATTAACAATTAAGATAAGAGACAACCAATCAATATTTAATAATTAAGTTTCATATCTCCTAAGCAAACACACAAGTAAATTAGCCGGACATGGTAAACATGCAAGCATACACACAATTAATTGAAGACATAATTATTTAATGAAGTAAAACACTTATCTTGATGTAAGATAGGATATGGAACCCTAAAATACTATACTAGACAGCCTTGGTTCGGTTTAGGTTTTTACTCCAAAAGACTACACATCGAAAACTAAAAAATTCGGATTATATATATAAGATTACATATGCGACGGCGTCACCTTATGATTTGTGATGCCGT
This sequence comes from Chrysanthemum lavandulifolium, assembly GCA_022545495.1. Classification (NCBI taxonomy): domain Eukaryota; kingdom Viridiplantae; phylum Streptophyta; class Magnoliopsida; order Asterales; family Asteraceae; genus Chrysanthemum; species Chrysanthemum lavandulifolium. Next base: position 76,696,643 of record CM040242.1, on the reverse strand, counting down.
CGGGTCGCCATCATTAAGGTTTCGTCTTGGCCACGTTAGTCTTGCGACGGAGTCACCTTATGCTTGTGACGCCGTCCCCTTTAGCTTCTGACGTCATCTGGATCAAATCTAGGTCGTCTGAGTTGCGACGCCCTACTTTTTTAAAACCTGAAGCCGTCACTTGTAAATGAGCAATTTGGCTTCGATCCGTCAAAAGTGGTTCGACGGCGTCATGAGATAACACGACTCCACCTTCAGCCCAGCTGACTGAGTGTCTCGATTCTTGACTTTGGCCATTTTCTTCAGATATTCGCGCCTTTTCGTCCGAATAAGTGTCATTCCAACATTTTCCTTCAAGATACCTAAAAGTGAAAAGGAACGATATTAAGTAATAACGGATACAAAAGTAATCAAACAAGGGCTTAAACGACCCTCAAAAGGTACATTTAAAACCTTATCAAATATCCCTACACTTGGTATTTGCTTGTCCTCAAGCAAATGTGCTTTTAGCCAATTAATTTATAAGTTAGGGGTTATGAAGAATTGGTTTAGAACAATCCACAACACATATAAGCCCCGCAAAAGTCATAATAAGCACGGAAATTACATACTAGCACCTCACATGGGGTGTTTGGATACTCACATATCTCGGGTGTATATGAAATATAACAAGTTAGAAATGGAAGATAAACACTCATTAAACGGTCCTAGTACATAGATTACCATAGGCTTGAGACTAGATCAAACCTCCATCGCTTTGGCGTAAGCACCTAGGAAAGACTATCAAAGAGGTCTTTTAAAGGGTTGTAATGTTAGGCTTACGGTAGGGAAACAAAGATATGACTCGACTTAGCAACTTATGCAAGCAACTAGATAATTGAACTAAGGGTTTAGTTTCATAACAATAATGCACTAAAAGTGAGTGCATACAAGGTAGGCTAAGGCGATTTGGGTGTACATTTGGGCGTGGGGTGTAAACAATGTTTTCATTGATATTCCGAAAACCGAAACATCACGAGAACCGCGAAAAGGATAGGCTCGAGGGTTAACTAGGGGTATCGTGTACTAAAGATGAGTACAACGCAAAGGTGTGGGGAATTACTCAACCGATGTGGAAGAAGTAATTATATTACGGGTATCAAACAAGGGTTATCCTAATGCCTCTTATCATTTAGTTATTCCTAACTACACAAGTGTAGTCTTACTAGCAATCTCGGAATGCATCACAAAACAAGTTCTAGAATCTATTATACTACCGGTTCACACACTAAGCATTAAAGATGAATGTTTTAATTCCTACTAATCTAAGGGCGATCCTCACATTTTGGGTGGAATTTAAGTGGTAAAGGGTTTTTTTGTGCTAGTCATATAATTTCCTATCCATGAGACGCTTTATTAAGACTAATGGACCACTCCTATATGTCATGAAAAATTTTAAATTTGGTGCCAAAATTACCCTAACCGACATTTTCTCATGGTTTATTACATAGATGCAATTGGACAAAGCAAATATTCAAGGATAAGCATAGTTTCAAAGTTCCCGTTTTATTTTCCCTCCCTACACTTAAACTGAATATTGTCCCTAATGTTCTCCGAAAGTATCAAAGTTATGATAATGGAAGGTAATTAAAAACGAAAGAAACTAATACTCCCCTGATTAGCTCGGTAGGATCCGTGTGAAGTGGTGGTTAAATCTTTCTTCAAGAAGAGTGTTTGCGTGAAAAGCTCCTTCCAATCTTATGTATCTTCTTCTTGATAAATAAAACCTGCACACTTTAAGAAAACAAACAACCCAACGCATCAAACCGAACAAAGAAAAATCACAACAAGATGTAATTCCAGACTTAAATAAGATATAATGTTTGTGGAATGGATGTTTGCAGATTTTCTGGAAAATTAAGACTTGGAAAATTCCAAAAATTTATAAGTAGCACAGAAAACGAGAGAAATTATGATAATTTTTTTATGCTCCTTCCTGACGCCGTCAGGTTATCCTGACAGAAACTGGTCTATGATTTTCTAGAAAAAAAATTTGGAAAATTTACATCTTTAGAATCTGGAAAATTTCCTGCAAAACATCCATTATGACTCGATACAAGCATTTGACTCGAACAAACACACATGTATATCTTTTAAATAATTATAATTCTCATGTTCACGTTTCTTTTGAAAACGTGTGTAATCCTCCTTACACTTATCCCTTATGTAAAATACCTTTATATGTAATTAAAACGAGGTTAAAAACAAAATAAAGCATTTTTACAAATTCAAACATGAGATTAAACAGTCAAATAAAAGATACATGACACAAACAAGCAAAAAATTAAGCATGGGTTGCCTCCCACGAAGCGCTTTTCTTTATTTATGAGTCTTGTAGCTAGACTCGAAGTCGTGCCCCTACGTAACTTCATTACCGTCACCTTCTTCCTCATGACGGTCTCTAGTAGGTGATTCCATGTTGTAAAAGTGTCCTATGATACACCTTTCTAAGAGTTCATCCTCTCCCCACTCAGTTCTATATTCCGGTCCTAAGTTTAACCAATCCTTATAGAAACCGAAAATCTTGGCCATAACTTAATCAACTCCTTTCTCCTTATCCTTCTCATTCCTATAGTAGACCGATAGTTTAAGTTCCTTTTCATCATTGGAGAGTGATGAAAATTTCTCAATCTTAAACGGCATTTGGTAGGCTACATCATCGGTCTCATCCTTGAATCGCACTATTCCTAACGAGGGATCATAAGTCATCCTGGTGTTCTCTAAGAAAGGTTTCCCTAGAATAACGTAGGACAAACTAGGATCTATGGTCGTACTAATATCATCCACTATTATGAATTCTGTAGGAAACATGAAACTACCTACATAAATGGGCAATCCCTTAACTCTAACAAGAAAATTGCAACTAACCCTAGGATTATCGGGATCTTGCCTAGTTGGGATAGGCTTCTTCATTACCCAATTATAGTAGGTGCTAGTCATTATGTTTATTGGGGACTTACGGTCAATGTAGGCCTTTGCCACGAAAAAGTGTCCTATGCAACATGGTATGTTAAGATTCCAAGGGTTCCCAAACTTGATCCTAGGGCTTCTCCTAACATACATGTGACAGAGGTCACGCACTAAGTGAGGGTGGCGAGATAGTTCTTATTCCATAGGAAACTTATTGAAATAGTCATTGTCTACTTCATCTACTTCCTCGGTTGTTCCATTCCTAGGTGTTTCACTAACCTCAAGTATCGTTTCATGGTTCGCTTCGTCATTTGTTCTATCGGGTTTCACTAAGATGATGGTATTGACGAATTGAACGTGCTTAGCTAGCTTACTTGGGTCCTTAATCTCTACACCGGAAGTTTTAGGAGTTGAGATAGCATTAACCTTCCTATCACTATTGGTCATGGCTTTCAAGAGGTTATCTATCTTCCTATCCATCTCGGCTTGTTGTTGGTTAAAACAGTATGAGAGTTTAGCTATTTGAGCTTCTTGGGATGCGACTAGGTGCTGCAACATCCCCTCAATGTTTTGTAGGTTAGGGCCGTGAGATGGGGGCCATGAGAAATCATTGGATGTGAATTCTTTGGTTAGTCCCCAATAAAAGTCAGGTTTGCCCTTCCATGCTTCTCGAGTGTCATTAAAAGTCCTAGGTCCGGTTGTTGTAGGGAATCTTCCTCCCGTTCCATTAGTACGCGAGGAGGCGTAGTCAACGGAAGCTTGTTCGAGGAATTTGGTGCAAGTGCGCATGTTACTACACGGCTCACATGAGGAAGAAACTTTGTTCACATGGCGTGAAGACTTAGGATTTTCGTAGGAGCTCATTAGGAATTTAACTTGATCTTCAAGCTCGAGCATCCTACTGTCGGAAGGTTGTGAGTCAATGGGAGGCAAGGAGATTGCCTTAACGGTTTTGGGCAACTCACGGGGTCATTACAACTTTCGTTGTCATAGAGCAAGGTCCTCTATTATACCCCATGATTCTTCCGCGGTGAGGTCACTAAGTTTTCCACCGCCGCTTGGTCAATGGATCGCTTGGTGGGAAGTTGACATGATCATAGAAGAGTTGGACTTGAAGCCAAAGATCAATGCCGTGATGAGGACTTTATGGAGTAAGTCCTTGAATCAAGTCCATGCTTCAGAGAGATTCACCTTGATGTTGTTGGAACATCAAGATATCATTCCTAAGCTTAGTGGTTCTCCCGTTGGGAAAATTTGAGCAAGGAAGCGAGATGAGATCATCCCAACTTGAGATGGAGCCGGCGAGAAGTCGCTCAAGCCAATTACTAGCTTGGTCCCTTAGAGAGATTGGAAGAGACGCAGCGCGTGGTCTCCCGAGTAGTAGCATCGAGGTCGATTTTAATCGAAAATTTTAAGGAAATCCTTAAGATGTCGATTAGGATCTTGAACGAAGTCCATGGAATGCACATCCATTTTGCACCAACCGGATGGTGTCGGATCGCAGGGCCATAGTTTGGGCTTGGTCGGGAAGCTCAATGGGGTTCATATAGCCTAGGTGGCTTGGTCTCGAGTATTCACCAAGAGTACGGCCTCTTGGCGGGTCATTTGGTGGTAGGTTGATGAATGGTGGTTGGTTATCACCTTCCATGATGAAAAGTGATGGGGTTACTAACAAAGGTCACGAAGAAGGGGGATAGACTACAAGGAAGCTAAAAATTGGAAAAAAAAGTTTACTTGATAGGAATCAAGCAAAGAAACCTAAACGAGGTGGACTCCTAACTAGCTATTCTATTCCCCGGCAGCGGCGCCAAAAACTTGATAACGCTACACGCGTCATTCGGGGTCAAAGAAACTTCCTTTTAGTCGAGCAAGTTTTTCAACACCGTAGGCAGTGAACCTAATCGTTGTAGTGGTATTAGGGTAAGCCACGGGAATTGATATCGTTCTCTAGGGGAATAGGAATGCTAGTGAGAAGTTACTATGCTAAGGTTGGGGTTGAGGAAGATTATTTTTTTTTATCTTTTTATGTTTTTAAGAAATGGAAAGGTACGAATTTCAGGGTATTGGATTTGTGGGTTGGTATTTCTACCGATTACTCTATTCGTCTAATTATCTAATCTAAGGTGTATGTAGTCTATGTCTAATTATTTGTGTGCTCGTATGATGATTTAAAGATGTGTTTACTTAGGTTTTATTACTCCTTAATTATTTCCTATTGATGGTTGAATTGGCACGTCCTTATTCTTAATCGCGTTGTGTGTCTAAGGTCGTAGGGTATGCGTTTATCCCTAACTCTTTGAAACTACCAAAGGTTATCGCCTACAAAATCTCTAGGATTTATAAACTTAACACTAAGGTACTCTTCGGATGGTTTAGCCTACAATGACTCTAGGTACTATAAGCTAAGGTTCAACAAAGATTAATCAAGCATTAACTACACAACGGATGATCTATCGCAATACTAGATCATTAACAATTAAGATAAGAGACAACCAATCAATATTTAATAATTAAGTCTCATATCTCCTAAGCAAACACGCAAGTAAATTAGCCGGACATGGAGAACATGCAAGCATACACACAATTAATTGAAGACATAATTGATTTAATGAAGTAAAACACTTATGTTGATGTAAGATAGGGTATGGAACCCTAAAATATGGTACAAGACCGTCTTGGTTCGGTTTAGGTTTTTACTCCAAAAGACTACACACCGAAAACTAAAAAATTCGGATTCTATATTAAAGATTACATATGCGACGCGCCACCTTATGATTTGTGGCCGCCGGTCGCCGCCATTAGGGTTTCGTCTTGGCCACGTTAGTCTTGCGACGGAGTCACCTTATGCTTGTGACGCCGTCCCTTCGACTTTCGACGTCGTCTGGATCAAATCTAGGCCGTCGAGTTACGACGCCTACTCTTTTAAAACAGGCCGTCACTTGTAAATGAGCAATTTGGCTTCGAGCCACAAAAGTGGTCCGACGGCGGTCGCAGAAAACACCTAACGCCACCTTCGGCCCAAAGACCTAAGTGTCTCGATTCTTGACTTTGGCCATTTTCTTCGTATATTCGCGCCTTTTCGTTCGAATAAGTGTCATTCCAGCATTTTGCCTTCACGATACCTAAAAAGTGAAAAGGAACGATATTAAGTAATAACAGATACAAAAGTAATCAAATAAGGGCTTAAACGACCCCTCAAAAAGGTACATTTTAAAACCTTATCAGGCAGGTTCTAGGTGAAATGATTATGCTTTTGCAAGGTTTATTATCAAAGGATTTCGAGGTTTTGACTTAGTTTTGAAGTCTTTAGCTGTTGGATATCTCAAATCCTCAACCATAATGAGTGATGGTGCTTAATGATGGTTTTGGGCAAGAAAATTGACTTTGGATAGTCTAACTATGTGTTTGACAATGATACCATTTAATTTGAAATGGAGAATGGTGGTAATAAGTCCTAGAAGCCAGGTGATGACCGAAGAAGAATTAACTAAAATCTTTAAAAATAAAGAAAAAATGAAAAAACTAGTTTAGAGCCTAATTTTGAGTTAAAAGATGATTAAGATCAATTTGCTAAAATTGATGGATAGACTAAACTAAGTGCTATCAAACGTGATAGATAATGTGTGAGTGTTGGAGCGGAATTATGGTGAGTTTTGATGAGTTGATAAATCAAAAACGTTTTGAAATATATCCTAGGTAAGTCATGGATGAGGGTGAGACTTTCAACTATTTGAGGACGACTTAGTTGGCTCTAGTATCTTGTCTTAGAATAGTGTGGGGTGATCTAGTATGCTATTTTGATGTAAGCAAGTCCGTATTGCTCATCGGTGGCCACGGATCCCGCAGCCCCTTCCGGGAGGATCCGCTAGTTCAATGTCGATCCGCCTCCGCAGATCGAAGGCTTTCAAAGAAATGTGCAACTTTGCTCTTTTGGTAAATGCTTTTCCTAGTTGTTCGCCTCGGTTAATGGTACCATAACTTTGTTGCAAAAGCTATGATCATAGGATTGTGGAGAAGGATCTAATGCAAAGATGAATTTAGCAAGACGGGTTAGAGCATTGCACACGGAGCACCATCTTGTCCATGCTTCTTACACTTGCCATTCTCTTGATCATGTAGTAGGCAATGTTAAAGCGAGTCTCGGTCACTAGGCAATAGATCATGAAGCTTAGACATGCGTTGGGGTGATCCTTGTTTCCTACTAGGCACACCACATTCTCCCTTATCACGTCTTCCATTTCCTATACAACGCGTACATCTCTTGAGAGCTCCATTTGGAAAGGATCCCTATAGATCACTTTCGACTTCCTAGTAACCCTTGATGGAGATGCTCTTGGCATAAACACGGTGTCCCTCACCGTGGTTGCTTCAGGGATTATTGTGTTATAAATTTAGTGATGATCAACCATAGAGTTTATCTCCTCCAACGACCACTCATTAGAATACATGCAAACACCACCATATGGAACCCCTATTATTCTTCCAAACTCCTCTAGCGAAAGATTGTACTCATGTTCATTTATGGTAAATTCAATTGAGATGGAACCATTATCATTTCTAATTATCCCTATTGTTTTGTAGAATTCAAACACAAAGACCGGGCAAATTTGCTCATTTATGTCCAATAAACAATCAAACCCAATAGTTCCAAATACTTCCCTTATGTCGGTATTTGCAAGAAATGATGGATCAACAACTCTACCTTCGTGAAAGAGTCTCCTTTCAAGTAACTTAAAGGCTTTCCTATCGTTCGAACTTAGTCCATCTTTCCTATGGTACATGGGTATGTAGTGAGCAGTGTCTTGGTAATCTTGTTGCTTGTTGCTTGACATGATTGATCCTAAACAATACAACCACAATGTGGTGTTAATTGTAAATAGTAACCTAGATGGTTTGATCACAATTTTGCTCTCATCATCTTTGTTGGATTTCAAGAAATGTGTTTAATTTGTATTAACAATGTTAATTTTTTGATTTAGATTATCTTAGAAAACAATGTAGTGACAAATTATGATAAACCCATTTGAACCCAACTCTTAAAGATGAAGAAATTGTAATCCTAGAAATCAAGGAATTCAATTAACAATGTAGTAAAGATTATACTTACACAATTGATTGTTAAGCTTGAGGGAATGATCAAATTGCTCCTTTGAACGATGAGTGAGTTCTTGTTCGTAGTCTTTGAGATGAGTATAATTGTGGAACATCCACAAAGATCATTCTTTAATTTAAGTTGTCTTCTGCTGCACGGATCCCGGATCCTCTCATTTGGGATCCGGCTAGTGAAAACGCAGGATCCTATGATGACAAAAAAATCAGCTCAAACATTCCTTGATAACTTTGGTTTGGAAGTTCTAAAAACGCCTAGTGTTTTGATGTTAAGGCTCTAGAGCATGTGATTTTAGGTTTAATACTATTCCTATTAGACGTAGTTCCCTTTTTAAGAATTAGTAATAATTCATGAGAAGCTTTTCAAATATTATAATAAAATCCTATTTTATCATAATATAAGAAGTTTCACATGGATATTTATTGACATAGATAAGTGTCAATAAACCCTTTGTGATGAGTAATAATTGAGGCTATCGTATAACCCAAGATATCATTGTTATGAGTTGGTAGCGTAGTCTATACAAATTAGTCGAAGAATACTATTCATTATAATATAGATAACTACTTAAGTAATTGCTAATAGATATAAATCATGCGACTAAGATTTTAACAATAATAAAAAGTAAATTATTAGCGATCATACCTTTGCTAAATATTCTTTTTAAGAAAAGAAGTATTTAGATGAAATGCTTTGTGATTTTCTTGGAGTCTCCAGATTCATGTTGTGAGAGAGACAATACTAAACATTCTTTTAGCGAAAAGAAATATTTAGATAGATTCTTCATGATTTTCTTGGTAACCCTTAATCCAAGTATGGAGAATACTTCACAAGGAAAATGTTAGAACATTCTATCATTGTCCAACAATAAACATTATAATTATTTTTAAAACATGACAAAAAAAATCCTTCTTTGTAGTTTTCAAACATACACGGATCGTATCAAGTTTTTAAAGTACAACATACTAAAAAAAACTTGGTAACGAAGCCTTGATACCAATTGTGGAAAACTAGAAGGGGGGGTTGAATAGTTTTACCAATTTAAAACTTCCTTTTAAATATTTAGATCGACTTATGTCAATCTATTTGGTTGTTTATGTTGGACGTTGATAGATAGATATATAAACGTGTAATGAAAGATAAAGAGTAAGAAGCACATCACCACTAGACAAGTATTTATAGTGGTTCGGCTACAAGGACACCTTCCTTGCCCTAATCCACTCCCCGAATCACCTACTCGAGAGTTCGTAAACACTACACCAATCTCCTTATGGCGGAGAAGCCTTCACAACGTCGCTTACACCTTTTTCCGGTACAAAGCTAAATACCGAGTTCTTTCACACCAAGGCGAACCACACCTAACACAACGTTGCCTACCCTTTAACGGTGCTAGGCTAACCACCGAGTTCTTTCACACCAAGGAGAACTAATCCTATCACAACGTCGCCTACCCTTTATTAGGTACTAGTCTAAGCACCTAGTTCCATTACTATGGAGGAACTACTACCCTTCACGACACAACACCTAATCTCAAGGAGATCCACTCCTTGTTACAACACTCTCAAGGACATCACCATCCTTGGAAATAAACAAATACTTATATGTATAACGGTGCACCTCATCGATTATACGACCTAGGCATTCTTACCTAATGCCGCTTGATTTGATTCTTAGGCATCCTTCACTAATGCCTTTGACACAACGCTTGGCACCCTTCACTAATGCCTTCGTCTTGACACCTCTAGCATTCTTCACTAATGCTTTGACACGGACGATAAGCACCCTTCACTAATGCTTTTGTCTTGACACTTTCGCATCCTTCACTAATGCCTTCAACACAACATCTATAGAGGAAGAAAGAACTATCAACAAGAGAACCTCGCTTGTCTTGATGATGACGGCATGGCAACTCATGGACTCGAGCTTGCTCGACTTCAAGTGGTGGTGATCTCGCTTTAAGAGGAACCTAGAGAATCACACAAAACAAAAGACAAACTACATAGATCTCTTGGATCCGAGGTTAGAGAGATATAATACTTGGAGAAAGTATATGTGAAGTGGTGAGCAAAAGGAAGAAATGGCTCACTATTTATAGAGGAGAAAACTTCATCGTTCCCGGATCCATGGATCCTCCCACAAGGATCCGTCTAGCACAACGCTAGGGATCCGTGGGATGCCCTCTTTGCCCATGGGTATTTTTGGTTATGGGTCATGGGTCATGGGTTATGGGTTGATCCATGGGTTTCTTTCTAGATACAATGTATCTCTAGAATACATTGAACTTGGTTAAGTGGTTTGTATAAAACCATGGGTTGTGGGTCAATACCATTAGCTAGTTTTTACCCATTTAGTATATACTTGTTTTTACCCATTTTAGTATAAACTTGTTTTTACCCATTTTAGTATATACTTAGTTAAGTATATGTTAACCCAATATGTAAACACTAGTTGTTGTACATGTGTATCAAGATCATAAAATCACTTATACTTGTTTTAGTGTTTTATGTGAAAACGTTAGTGTGTTAGAAAAACTATTGAATCAAACTATTTACGTATTTTATTTGTTTCGTTAAAATGATTTTACGTTTGTTATCGACAAAACATTAGAAGATCGTAAAATATAAATAAACGTTTTTACGGCTTATTTGTATTAACACTTACCTTAGCTTCCAAAGCTAAGCTACAAATCATAATACCACCATCATCATCAGATTCATCATTATCACCTTCATCACCCTAGTTATATATCATCAAAGATAAACACTTAATACATAATCAAATAACTATAACCACCAACATTCCCTTTAACATACTTAGTCATCATATGATCATATTTGATAATATAATGAACACCCTCTAAAACACCAGCTTAACCTATAAAACTCATCTCATAAATTGCCATAATTCTTTAATTATCTTAAAATCACCTTTTACCCATTTATCCTAAATTAGGGTCCATGAACCTAATTTCCTAATTCATAAAATAACACTAAATTAACATCATTACCTTGTGTAGAGATCAAGATAGAAACTATCTCTTGGACTAGGACACATAACCCTTCACACTTTCACCATTAGCACTCCATTTCCCTTCCTTTCGTCCTCTCTTTCTCCTCTAAAAACCGACACTTATAAACACATGAGAAGAATATGAAAATGTCTAGAACCATCGTCCATATAAACCAACTATAAGGGCAAGGTAGTCATTTCTGTCCATATTTAATTGATACGCCGTATCCATCTACATGGATACGCCGTATCCACTAGTTTCCATCAATACTCCGTATTCATATGTCCAATACGCCATATGTGACTAAAACAAGTCGGCTCTACTTCCATACAATCTGATACACCGTATCTCCTATATCTAATACGCCGTATTGAAGCTCCTACACTTATACAAAATAACCTATATCCTTATTTAATCACATTTAGATCTGATAGTATCATCTAGGGTGGGGCCTTTTTGCATCCGGAATACGGGTGTTACATGACCATTACACCTAGCAAGGCATGTAACGAGAGCAACTCCTACCGTGAAGCTCAATTTTCATCAAATGTGCACATTCACTCACGCGTGACTTCATTACATGCATTGCTTCTCATGCATATACCGAGTGTTTTTAGTATGCCTTGAGTCAGGATTATGATCGAATAAGGTGTTGCATTAGAGGGTGTGTGTTTTATAGATTTCTTATAAATATTCACTGTGAGTAGATAACAATAGAGAGTCACGAAGGTGTGAGTGAGAGGAAAAAGAACAATGCAACGCTGACGTGACAATAAGTAAAAGATATATCACAATTAAGAACTAGTCTACTTCGAAGATAAATCTTCTAAACTAAAACATCTACAACGGTTGTTCATCCAAAGTTTATAAAAAGATAAAAAGTCTAAGAACTTGTAAACAATAATGGAGGATATGCGTTGTCCTTTATGTAATATCGTGCAAGATACTCATTCTCACTTATTTTTTGAATGCACGTTTTCGTTACAGGTTGTTGGCTAGAGCATTTACCAAACATTGGGAATTCATGGATGAGTTTGTCACAACCATTAAGCCGATCGCTTATTGACCCTTGGCAAAAGTTTTCCTAGCTAAATTTTTGTTCGAGTCAACGAATTATTACTTATGGCAAGAAAGGAATAATAGGCTATTGAAGACGTCGCATCAGGTTGATTTAATTGTTTGACATTATATTCTCAACAACACGTTTGAAGTTGATGACTCTCAAGTTCAAAGATTAAACATTTATAGCAAGCATGAATGGAGTTTAGAAAATAGTAATTAGTGTTTGGTTTTTTGGTAGTGTAGTTTGGATGATGTGATGTTCTACATCACAAGAGACCATTCGGTAAAGCTAATGGTTATGGTTACTAAATGTTTTTTTTTTCTTTTTTTTTTAGCTTTAATAAATTTATCGGAGTAACTTTTTACCCAAACAAATAACTGAGTATAAATTTCAAACTTATGGGAGGTAAAACTGAGTTAAGATATTAAACTTTAATCATATAACACAACTATAAACATCTTAAAAATATTTAACCAAGTGAATGGCCTAGGGGTGTCCAAAAATCCAAGGAACCAAAAGAATCGAGGAATCATACCGGTACTGATCGGGAATGGGACCGTATATTAGAACCATGGTACGGTTATTGGTTTCTGAAATTCCAAAATTTCGGTTCTTGGGACGGTTCGGGTCGGAACCGTTTGGTTCCGATACTTTCCCGAAAGAACCGACTTTTATGAAAATATGTAATTTTATAGGGTTTGTTTGGGATATTGTGTACGCAAGATGCTACTTTTAAGAAAATAGAAAAACCATACCTAAACCTAAAACCCATAAACCTTAACCTTTAATCCATTGATTCCATCCAAAGATTCAAACATTATTCATCAATATGAAAGTAAGTTTTTCTAAACCTGGAATATCGAAGATACGATAGCATATCGAATAATTATGTGTTGCTCAAGAACGACTAACAAGAAGTTGTAATTAACTATTGGTATTTGTTGTTCATTAAACTTAATGATAAAAGTCGAGAAACAATTAACGATTATGGCGTCATTGCATGATATATTGTCACACGTAAGTTATTGTAAAGTTTACCACCACGATCAAATATAATATTCTCAACGAGTTTGCAATTATTTTCGCGGATAATGAGTTTCTTATTCCTGGATATATGTTTTTGTAAGTCAAGTGTGGAATACTATTAAGGCCAAACTTCTTTCAAGTTCTACGAATCGAAAGATCAGTAAATTCATATCCATCAAAACATATTTTTTTAACACTTTGGTACTCATGTTGCCGAAAATTCCCGTACCGAGACCGAACCAAAAGACTTGGGACAATTCTTGGTTCCACTTTTTCCTTATTTTCAGTTTTGGTTCTTTTGATTCGATTCCGATTCAGAATAATTCTAGTATCATGGACACCCCTAGAAATGACCTAAATAAAAAATCCTACAAATTTACTATTTTAGGCAACCATTTAGACAAAATATTTGAAAGAAAAAGAAAATACAAGTTAACGGTCAGGATGACAAGTTTGTACACACTATCAAACCTACACCCTCAACACACCCATAAATAACTCACTCCCCTTAAAACCCTAATAAAACCCTCCTCAACACACAAACCCTTAATTGATCCCCAAATTTCATAAAAAAAATCATAAAATGGTGGCTGATAAGGGTAAGAAATCTAAGATTGAAGATGATGAGCAAATTGATGTTGAGCTTGTTCAATCTATTGAGAAATTGCAGGAGGTTCAAGATGAGCTTGAAAAGGTTAAATTTTTTTATTTGATTTTGTATAATTTATGTTTCTTTGTGAATTATGTACTATTTGGTGAAATGGGTATATGGGTTTTTTAGGATTTTGTTATTAGATTGATTTTTTGATGTTGAATGAGTTTATGGTTAATGTGGTGCTGAGATTGATTTTATTAATGGTTGAATTAGTTAGATTTGGGAATTGTTTGAGATTGTTTCGGAGCGGGTTTAGGTACCTTTTTGTGGTGGCCAGGGAAAGGGTTTGAAATGGTCAGCTGAAAACTTGGTTAGGCTGTGTGCATCTGAGAAAACCTCATCTGTTTACCTGTTTGTTATGGGAGTGGAAGAGGGGCACCAACGGCTTCCACAGCCAATGTTAGGAGGGAGGTGAATCGCTGTGGTGATGGCTAGGGTTAACATTAGACCTCACTTGTGGGTTTTTACGGAAAGCGCGTGAGGACAGTTTTAGTTAACTAGATGAAACTTTAGAAACACACAATTAAACACAGTGTAGAAAGGGTACATGTTTACTACTTTAGAATAATGTCGAGCAGTGTTATATGGATATTTAGGGGTTTGCTATAAAATGAGATATTTTGTTTTAAAATGAGCTTAGTGTTAATATAGTGTCGAATTAAATATGGGTCAAAAACATAAAATTGTAGAATCTAGAATCCCAAAAAAATATATGAAATATTTACCTTTGCGTTAGATTACTCAAGGGGTGAGGGCCAACCAACGGGCCCCACATCCAACGTGTGAAGGTGATCCCCAGGCTTGAACATGAGAGATATTACTTAACTCAGTAATCACTTTGAAAAGTGAAAACACACTATCAAAAACCGCACCGTGTATTTATTATTTAAGTGTTTTGGGAAAGGTAATTTGTGAGTTCGGGTTGTTTGTTTGGGGTTTCGGTAACAATAGATTGGTGCATGCTATAATAAGAGACATATCATTATCTTGAGCGATGTTTTTAATTTGTTATGTTTTGAATTATGGTATTCGCAGAAATATAGGTTTAAGTAGATTATATATGGCAATCTAATGTGACGAATTATTGCGGAAAAACTAGGAAATAATTATGTTCATTTAATAATGATTTTATGTGAATCATCTTAACATGAATGCTGCATATTAATTTGTAATTCTGATATATTTTATTTTTGGTCTAGATCAATGAGAAGGCGAGTGATGAAGTCCTGGAAGTTGAGCAGAAATACAATGTGGTCCGGAAGCCAGTGTATGATAAGCGGAATGAAATCATAAAATCTATTCCTGACTTTTGGCTGACTGCTGTATGTGGTCAATTTTGCTAATTGTGCTTTCCTTTTATATGCTGCTTTTATTTGCGCAAATCTAACGTTTACTCGTTCATGCAGTTCCTGAGTCACCCTGCTCTTGCCGATCTTCTGACTGAAGAAGACCAAAAGGTTTGTTGTTTTAATACGTAATAAAAGACATTGAGTTATAAATATCGTCATGGGTCGTGACAGCATCTTTGCTTGTAGATTTTCAAGCATTTAACCTCTCTTGAAGTCGAAGATACTAAAGACGTGAAGTCTGGTTACTCGATCACGTTTGTAAGTTTTTCTTTTTAGTTAAAGAATATTTTTGGGAGAACATTTGAAGAGGGTTTGCCGTTTGTGTTTCTTTCTAGTTATAGTTTTTTCCATTGAGAGATGTGTTGTTTAGGGGCTGTTTTAGAATATATCCAGTTGTAACAAAGTGGGACGTATAAAGTAGTTTTTTTCTTGAAACGGGTTTGAGATAGTTTTTTTGGATGTGCTTTTATGTTTTATGGTTTCAGTCATTAGATTATTAGTTTTTAGAGGGTTTGACAGATTCCAGTTATTTGAGAAATCTAAACATAATGACCAAAATGACATTCTTGTGAGTAATGGAGTCTCTCAAGCTAGGTGAAAGGGTAGTAATGCGGTTTCTTTGCACCTTTTAATGATAGGTTGTGTTTTTAGATCAGATTTTTCTTTTGCTCGTAATCTGTATCTATATGCATCATACATGGACTCCTTGGGTTTTTTCGTTGATTAGCATTTTACATGATACTAATTTTGACGATCTCACACTTCTTTCAGAACTTCAGTCCCAACCCTTACTTTGAGGAGACAAAGCTCACAAAAACAATCACCTTCCTCGACGAGGACACTACAAAAATAACTGCTACACCAATCAAGTGGAAGGAGGGCATGGTAATAATACCTTATTACTACTTGTATGTTTAATAAATTATGAATACGTCTGACCTGTTATGATCTGATCTTGTCTTGTTACGTATCTGTATTAAAGGGAATTCAAAATGGAGTTAAGCATGAGAAGAAAGGAAAGAAGAGGTCCCATGAGGACGACAGCGAAAGGTTAATTAATTATGTTTACCTTTTATATCATATGTTACTTACTGTTGTTGTGTTAGTATAATTAATTTCATATAAATAAACTTCTCGGTGGTGATGGATTTGGGTGGCTGTCAGATACTTCTGTATTGGACCTATGTTTCTATTATCGTCTTGTGTCTATTCAGCATTTCCCAGACCAAAACGCGTTGGTCAGGATGGTTGGGTAATGGTCAAAATGGGATGACCCGATACAATAAAACTATATATATATATTTAATTTACTAAATATGATTACAAAAACTAGATTACAGAAACAACGTAGGAGGTATAACCATTTGAAGATACTTTAGGTGACTTTTGGACATGTTTGACTCGATTCTTTGAACTTAGATTTTTATTTGAACTGCTAATTTCATTAGAAGACCCTAGGGAGAAGCTAGGGAAAAAAGAGAGAATTACAGAGTATGATTACAAGCAATTTTTAGATTACCTCAACAAGTTTAACCTGTTATCATGTAACAACTTGACGACCCATTTTCATTTGGATGGGTAGAAATTGCCAATTGTACCTTACGTTTTCATTTGAATGGGCTGGAATTGTCACTATGTTTCTTAAAACAACAGTTTGTTGCCAAAGAAAATCATGACTGCATACATGAAAAGTTTAATATAATCTGAATAGGATTGTCTTATTGTTATTAAGTTTATTCACAGCTTCTTATGCTGCTTGTTGGTTTTTCATATTATAAATGCTTTTTCATACTCAAGTATCTTAACTTTGGACATTCTAATGCAGCTTCTTTAGCTGGTTCAGTGGAACTCAAAAGAAAGATGCCTTGGATGATACTCAAGATGGAGTATGTTCACAATATCTTCTATCCTTGAAAAAATACGAGGCTAAAATTATCTTCCACGATCTTACTAATGTTCCAATGAATGCATTTTACAGGTTGCTGAAATGATCAAAGAGGATTTATGGGTTAATCCTCTTAACTATTTCAACAATGTAATATTTCCCCGCGTCTAATATAAGTTTCACCTGTCATAACTTACCTTCTAGATTGAAGTTTCCTTCCTACTAATTGTTGCAAATTACCTTTTTGTTATTAGGATGCTGATGAAGAGGGTTTTGGTTGGGGTGACGCAGTTGATGAAGAGGTAAACAACCAACACTTCTATTTATGATTGCAAAATATAAGTAGTCCAAATCTTCGAGTAAAACGATTGAGGTGGCTGTATGCACAAAAATACTGACTTTCAATGATTTGACTCGTCCTCGACTAGCTAAAAGTTTCATCTAACTTCGTTATAACCATAATTGACTCATTCATTATTATATGTGTAGAAATTTAGTTTTAGGTATTGATTTATATGGGTTCTTTTAAGCAGGACACTGGCACAGAAGACTCGGGTGAAGAAGAAGATGATGACGAAGACGAGGACTAGGAGAACTGAATGTGTGCAGGGTTTTGCTAAAGTTTTTTGCTATAGGCCTCAGCAAGACTTTTTATCAGTCCGTAGGTTTATAGTTAACTTAGCTGTTTGGTTGTTTTGAAGGTTTAACTTATGATTCTATACAAGATTTTTATAACATCTCTATTAACTACAGAAGTTGAAGTTCATCTTTTCATGATTATTTACTTCGTTTTCTAATCAAATCTTTATCTTATTAAACAGCAATGAAGTAATTAGCATTTATACTATCTGGCACAACCTTGCTTCAGTGACATAAGTCCACGATTTATCTATGCAAAAATAAAAGCCTTTGATCTCGTAATCATCTTTAGTACAAGTTCTAGGCACACCAATTATTTTCCTTGAATTCTCGTAACCTTTGTTGACGGGCATCTAAAACAAGTAATTTCTTCAATTGACAATCAAACTTTAAATCAATAATTTGCCGTACCTAGCTATTTGAAGTAAATCATCATGTTTTGTAATCATGATCATTGATGATTTTGATTCTCAAGATGAAAAGAATTCTATAAACATTTCAGTTTACGTGTGTTTATAAGTTCAATCCGAGTAAATTATTGTACTGAAGGACTGAACTACATAAGTGTTAGGTTTCACTTTGATTATTATTGAAATACATGAATTGAATTAGAGTTAATGAACTTGAATATCCGTACGTTCCGAAGTACTTACTAGTTACATCACAAAAAAAACTCATCAACGATAAAAATTAAAAGGTAACACCCTCATATTGCTAGCAATGTAAGAACGAAACATAAACAAATTTATAATTAAAGGGAGCAGATATGCACACCACAATAAGTGACGTGTAGGGGTGTTATTCGGGTTGGCCGACCGGGTTTAGGCCAACTCGGTCGAGTCCAATCGGTCATGTTTTAAAAATATTCAACCCGACCTTGCTTAGAACTCGGTCGGGTCACTTCGGTTCGGGTCAACTCGGTCAGTCAATAGGGTCGGGTCACTTGGTTCGAGGTCAACCCGAGTATTTTACATCAGAAAAGTGTTGTTAAGCAGGGTTAGTCGGGTTGGGTCGGTCAAGGTTAAAAACATACCCGAACCCGACCTGTTTAACTCGGGTCGGCCGGGTTGACCGATCGACCGAATATATTTTGAACCGTGACCGACCCACCCTAATCGACTCGGGTTGGGTTCGGGTCGAGTCAGCCCGAATGACACCCCTAGTGACATGCATACCACAAATATACATATATGAATATATGGTGTTGTAACATATGATATTACAAATATGATTTTGTGATGTACAAAGTACAAACCACTTGTTGCGACATGCATATCACCACTAGGGGTGGCAATCGAGTCGTGTTCGTGTTAACTTATTCGGGTTCGCGTGTTGGCGGGTTGGTATAACCTTTACCCAAACACGACCCATTTATTAATCGTGTCAACCCTAACCTGCACTGGGGCAAGACGCAGAATCTGCTTACTTTATGGCCGCTTAACCTGTTTAACTAAATAAGTAGAAACAATGAATAAGGTTGGTGAGTTGTTATTTTAACTAGTTTAAATGAAAAGTGATATAACTATCTAAAATATAATAAAAGAACATACAAATAACTATACAACAATTTTCGTAGTTATAAGTGTCGATTTAATGATGTTTGAGGATAATCGTAATTCACTCATATTAAGATATTAAAAAATATATTTAATCCACATCCAACATAAAAACCAAGTTATATTTTTTATTTTTGAGTCTTGATACTTAAACGGGTTCACGGGTTGACTGCTTAAGATTTACTCAACCCAAACACAACCCGCTTATTAAACAGGTTAGACGGTTAACCTATTTTCGACCAAAACTCGCAGATCCTCAACCCAAACCCGCTTAACGTTTCGTGTCGTGTTCGCTATCGCTTATCGTGTCGCGTCGGTAATCACGCCCCTAATCACCACCCATTACTAAAACTCAAAATTTGGAAACCTTGATGTTAATTTTTTAAATTTTTCTTACAAAATTGAATAAAGTAAAAGTATCGAGTATGAGGTGTGTGTTCTTTTTCTTAGACACAAAGCCATAAGAGTATCCTAAAGTTGACTACTTCTGGTTGACAAAATGATTAGATGACCCTATCCTTAACAAAATTCCTCAAGGGCCACTCATAGGCTACCACATAAGCATGCTAGATATCAACAGAACAGCTTTTTATGATGTTACCCTCTCTCTTTATTTCTTTCTCAACAAAGGCCCCCATAAAAATGATATACGAAACATTAAAGACAATGTTATCTAATGTTTATGAACAAAAACAAAATAAAGGGGAATTGTTTACATATCTTTCAAAAGTTTAAATTGCATATATATATATATATATATATATATATATATATATATATATATATATATATATATACTTAAAATATATAATTTATATATATATTTATATATAAATACAAATATATATTATATATATATTATCTCTAAACTTTTTATTTGGATATATATCATTTTTAAACTTTCGTAATTATATATACTATATCATTTCTAAACCTTTAATATGTCATACATATAAAAAATGATTATTTAACATAACTTTGAACTCTAAGTTATGATAATTATGACTTTATAAATAGAAAAAACAACATTTGTTTTAATGATACGATGTCTTGAGATTCAAAATAAACTAAATGACTAAAAGAATATATCAAGACAATATTAACCTAACAAAAGAACTCACCTTATCTCATATATAATACCAATATATGAAATAAACTTATCATAAATATCATGATTGTTATATATGTATGAGGAGAGTTATTTCACATACCAAACTTTTCTCACATACCAGGGGACTCATCTCAACCATCCATCTAAAATAAAATCAATGGTTGATATTAAAAGATTTTATTATTTCACCCATTTTTATAATTTAAATATCTCGAACCGCTTATCGTTAAGTGAAAATATTTATATGGCGTCATGACGAA
The DNA here is from genome assembly GCA_022545495.1 of Chrysanthemum lavandulifolium. Taxonomy (NCBI): domain Eukaryota; kingdom Viridiplantae; phylum Streptophyta; class Magnoliopsida; order Asterales; family Asteraceae; genus Chrysanthemum; species Chrysanthemum lavandulifolium. The sequence goes on along the minus strand of CM040242.1, from coordinate 76,676,051 downwards.
GATTTAATTATCTTTTACATGTATGCAAGACTTTGATATACTTTCGAAAAATAAAAAATTCGCTTTTTCACGTTTTTTCGTTTTTCGGTTATTTTACGCATCGAAATTTGCGTTTAAAAAATCATATATGATAAAACACTAAATCAATATCACACGTGATATTAGTGTTAAATCATATATGATATGTTATATCACACGTGATATCATACGTGATTTTACACTAATATCACACGCGATTTTACACTAATATCAAATTAGTGTTTTATCATATATGATTTTTAAGAAATTTCAAGAACGTAAAAACGAAACTTGAAAAAAACGTGAAAATACGATTTTTTTTTTTTTTTTTTTTTGTCGAAAGATACGAAAGTCTTTATCTATAGAAAGATAATTAAACGCTCGTCAGAATGTTATATTTTTTTCGCCAACGATTAACAAATTGAAAGATATTAATATTTGAAAAAAAGATGAAAGTGGGTTTTAAAATTGTTGAGATTAATCTCATCCATTAGATCAAATAAAATGAGAGTGGAGATTGATCCCCAGATGTAAATAATCTTTTGTCAATGTTTATATCAAAATGGTATATTACTACCACAAGTTTGTAAATATAGAAAAAATAATTTAAAAAGTAATTAAAATATATAATTATCATGTATTTTAGAGTTGTAAATTTATATTAAATACTCCTTTCGTCCCAAAATTATTGTCTCCTATTAACTTTTTTGGTCTTTTTTTTTAACGACAACTTTATTGAACTTGCTAGAAAAGACATTACAAGGAGATCAAGTTAGGGTTTTTCAACCAAGTCTCCCAAGAAAAAGAATCATTACATCTATTGACACACCAATACTAAGAACGAGAAACAATGTCGTCAAAAATCATGGACCGTCTTGGAGGAGTCACGTTAAAGATGAGATGATTCCTAAACGCCCAAATATGCCACCAAGCAACGTAACAAACTCCTTCCAACATCATTTTGACCTTAGACGACAACCGGATAGCCGAAAACCAATCATTCCAATCTTCAAACGACATCAAGACTTGCCAATCAAGCTTCCACCAACGACATATCTTACGAAAAATGAGCCTGGCCAAATCACACCTGAATAAAACGTGGGCAATATCTTCGGAAACCAAACCACACACCGGACAAAGATCAGAATCCATAACAACGCCTCTATGCACAAGATTACTTCTAGTCGGGAGACGATCGAGACGAGCCCGCTAAGCAAAGATGTTAATCTTAATCGAAATAAAATTCACCCATCTAGTAGAAACATCGGAAGAAGGAAGCAAGATGTTGTCTAATAAAGAACGAACCTCTTTGACACGAAAAGCTCTATCACCAGAAAGATCACAAATCCATCTATCTTTGGAGGGAGATAAAATGACAGGATCTAAAATCGCACATAACTCATCCCATTTCTGTCGCTCAGCACCATCACGAATCGGCCTAAGAAAGGAGGCTTCAACAGAAAAAAGTCTTAGCTTAGCCTCCACCGTAGAATCTTTATTTGTCTCTAAAGCGAAGATACAAGGGAACATGGTACGAAGAGGCTGATCAGAAGTCCAAGAATCGTACCAAAACCGAGAGCAACTCCCATCACCAATTTGTTTCTTACAATGGGAAACAAAGTTAAAACCTTTAGGAACTAAGGCATACATTTCAGGTAGAATAGAACACCAAAGAGAGGGAAATTGAACCGAATGAGAATCAAAAGAGGACCCATATAAGGCTTGAATAACGCGATACCATAAAGACCTATCTTGGGATATAAAACTGTTAATACAAATAAGCCGTAAAAACATTTATTTATATTTTACGATCTTCTAATGTTTTATCGATAACAAACGTAAAATAATTTTAACGAAACAAATAAAATACATAAATGGTTTGAGCCAATAGTTTACTAACACACTTACGTTTTCACATAAAACACTAAACAAGTAAAAGTGGTTTTATGATTTAGTAATACATATATACAACAATTACTGTTTACATATTGGGCAAATATATACATAACTAGTATGTATCATAATGGGTAATACAATGGGTAGAAGTTTAAGTATTTGACCCATTGACTAAATACATTGAATATGGTTGGGTAAAATCCAAAGTTCATGACCCATACCCATGGAGCATAACCCATAACCCATTGCATGACATCATGCATAAGTCATAAATGGATATTATCCATGACCCATGGTTTTAACCCATGACCCATGGACTAGATGCATTGCATCTTGTAGATACATTGTATCTACTTGGATACCCATGGTCCAAAGTCTATGACCCATGACCCAAAACCCATGGGCAAAGAGGAGCGTCCCACGGATCCCCAGGAATACACTGGACGGATCCCTCAAGTGAGGGATCCGTAGAACAGTAGCTAAATTTCTTCTATAAATAGTGAGCCATTTCTTCATTTTGGGTTGCCACTCCCACACATACTTTCTCTTAGTATTGTAAACCTTCTAACCTCAGATCCTAAGGATCTCTCTATGTAGTTTGTATTTTGTTTTTGTGTGATTCTCTAGGTTCCTCTTAAAGGCGAGATCATCACCTCTTGAAGTCGAGCAAGCTCAAGTCCATGAGTTGCCATGCTTCGTCATCATCAAGACTACTGAGGTTCTCTTGTTGATAGTTCTTTCTTCCTCCATAGAAGTGTTGTGTCAAGAGCTTTAGTGAAGGATGCTGAAAGAGTCCAGACGAAAGCATTAGTGAAAGGTGCTTAAACGTCCATGTCAAAGACATTAGTGAAGGATGCCAAAGGAGTCAAGACAAAGGCATTAGTGAAAGGTGCCAAACGTCTGTGTCAAAGGCATTAGTGAAGGATGCCTAGAAGTCAAGTCAAGTGGCATTAGTGAAAGATGCCAAGGGTGTATAATCGATGAGGTGCATCGATGTACAAATAGAGATAGGTTGTATCCAAGGATATTGATATCCTTGATGATTTTGTAATAAGGAGTGGGTCTCCTTTGGGTTAGGTGTTGTGTAGTTTTGGGTAGTAGTTCCTCTATTGTAATGGAACTCGGTATCTAGCCTAGTACCCGATAAAGGGTAGGCGACGTTGTGACATGTGTGGTTCTATCTTGTGGAAGAACCCGGTGTCTAGCCGAGTACCGGAAAAAGAGTAGGTGACGTTGTGAAGGCTTCTCCGCCATAAGGAGTTGGTGTCGTGTAGTGTTTACGAACTCTCGAGTAGGTGACTCGGGGAGTGGAGTAGGGCAAGGAAGGTGTCCTTGTAGCCGAACCACTATAAATACTTGTGTCATGGTTTTGTGTTTCTCACTCTTCTCTTTTACATTACACATTTCCATATCTATCTATCAACATCTAACATACGCATTTAAATAGATTGACATAAGTCGATCTAAATATTTTAAAACATCATTTTAATTGGTAAAACTATTCAACCCCCCCCCCTTCTAGTTTTCCACAATTGGCATCAGAGCTTCGTTACCAAGTTTCTTAGAGTATGTTGTACTTTAAAAACTTGATACGATCCGTGTATGTTTGAAAACTACAAAGAAGGAAATCTTTTAAAACAAATTGTGTCTTTCGTGTTGGATATTAATAGATTATTCTAACATTTTCTCTTCAAGAAATCTTCATGCTAGGATCTCTCCAAAGTCTTCATTTCTATTAAAAGAATAATGAAGTCAACCTTCAAGGAAGAATCTAAAAGTAATCGCAACCTACTTATTTTGAGTACAACTGATTACTTTAAAAGCTCATGAAGTATTTTCGGTTTTATGGTCTCCATAAATCATATCAAGAGCGTAGAGGTATGTTTACTTATCATTAGCTAGTTTACATCTACATGAATATGTTGATACCATTTTTTATTTTATTTAGACGTTAATAATTTCTAGTCTCTAAAAAGTCTCTTTTCGCCACTTTCCCGACTTACTCATCATCGGGAATAGTATTACTCCTTGATCTCGTCAAACTAACGCCGCTGTCACAAATATATCCTTGATAAGTAACTTATCAAATCCCATTGACCAAACATCTATTCCGTTAGAAACCTCAAAACTATTTTTGTTCCATAAGCTAGTTTATAACTTATTACAAAAATAACACCAAACACCATTTTTCTGTCCACAGTAGCCGGATCCATCAAGTTGTACTATTCGGATCCCTATTGCAAGGGATCCGGAGGAATCGTGTGACAGAAACCAGCTATATGCCTTTCAAAATCAATTCTGCTCTTTTTCCCTCTCCTCACAAATCACAAAAAACGACCCAAGTGCTATTTTCATCTCCATAGGACTCCATTTCCTCAAGCATCCTTCTCTAGAACATCATTGTAAGTAATTGCACTAATATGTTCTAATCTTCATCATCTTCATCCTAGGGTTTATGGTTTTCCAATTTTTCTTAATCAAGTGATAAAATTAGGTTTTGCAAAATTGATCACTAGAAAAGGTTTTCACATAACTAAGATTACATTGTGCTTACAACATTGTTAATACAAATCAAAACCATAAACCCATCTCAACAAATTTTACCTAATTGGAATATTTGTTTTTCTAGGACCAACCATGCCTAAAACACCCAACAAGACCACCATGATACCGTCCACTACCTCACCAAATACTATCGAAAAGAGGGGTTGTCAAAAACCGATCGCAAAGTCTTCAAAATATTTGAAAAACAACTTATCCACGAAGGTCGTGTGGTCAAGGAATGTTTCCTTGAAAATACTGACATTCGTCAAGTCTTCTCGGCAATCAACTTTGATTGTCTTCTTGATATTGATGAACAAATTTGTCCGGTTTTCATCTTTGAATTCTACAAAAGCGTTAGGATCATTCGAAATAGTGATGATAGCATTTCAATCGCGTTTATCATCAATAAACAAAACTTCAATCTACCCCTCAACACATTTGCTCAAATCCTTCGCATTCCTTGTGAAGGAATTTGTATGTACTCCCAAGATTGGGCAATATCCACTCAATCCCTTGCACTTGATTCCAAACCAATCTACCGTACTCCCCTTGATGACCCCGCTATTGTTCGAGACACCATTTTTCAAATTAGAGCCGACCAATCTCGCTTCAACCGTAACAAAGAACTCATTCACCGTGATCCCTTTCAAATGGAACTTTTCAAAATGCATCCCATCTATAGAAAATGGGAAGAAATTCTTAGGGAAAATGTCATTAGTTTGGTCGGAAACAAAGACCATCCAAATGCATGTCTTGTCCAAATGATTTATTGCCTCATTCACCAAAGGCCATTTAATCTCGCTTATTACATGGTGAAGAGAATGGCCGGGGTATTCAAAGTTGCCAATATGGTACTTCCTTATGGTATGCTCCTAACACGACTCCGTGAGTATGTTAGTGCAATGCAACCATCTCCAATCAACGATGATCATTTCCTTTCCAATCACGTCATGGTACCACTCACCAAACAACCCTCTAAACGGTTCATGGTCAATGGAAGAAAACCTAAGGCTCTTCCGGACTCCTCGGACGAAGAAGAAGTAAATGAAAACCCCGAAGCCAACGTCGACTTGGACCCCATTACCTACTTTCATCAACTTCCAACTCTTCCAAATGAGACCGCGGAATTCAAACAATTGAAGGGTATGTTCCAATGCCTAGCTAACTACGTCGTGAAGTCAGGAAAGAGGAAGAGAAAAGATTGACAAAAGAGACATTAGGATTATGTTTGATTTTAGATATCTTGTTTATCTACTTACAATGAATGCTTATGTTTGTGAAGCACTTTAGTTTGGTTGTTTGGGTATTATCATTACTACTCTTATCTATGATATGGTTTATGAGATATCATGCTTGTTTTGTTGTTCTTTAGAGTAGAGATTAATAGAAAGTAGTATACATATTATAGTGCAAAATCTGCATCCCTTTCTGTGATGCTTCTGATCTGCAGTTGCCGGATCCCTAAGGATGTACTAGACGGATCCCTCCTCTTAGGGAACCGTAGGATCCGTGTTGATGATATGCAATGCGTAATCCCACACATCAAAACAAACCACTAGATCACTTCACACTAGCTAAGCATAAAGCCTTAGGACCACTTAAGTCTTCTTCAAGCTTAGAAAGCTTCACACTCACTCATAGCTCATTTAGGATCACACTCAAAGTGCCTTTTAATTTGTCATATCACCAAAACTCATCATCCTTCCGCTCTTACACTCACACATCATCTATCACATATCAACACACCTAGTTTTATAAATCTCTCAATTTTAACAAATTGATTTTAGTCGTCTCTACTTCAAAATGGGTCAAAAACTAGTTTTTCAATTCTTATAATTTTTAAGGATTTTTCAAATTTTATCCCAAGTTGCCATCTGATCTCTAGGATCATTTAACATGACTTGACACCATTTAAATTCCTAGTGTCATCCTTGATCACCCATTGGTGATCATAAAGTCCCATTTTCCTTCCATAAAAGGCAATCATTGGCTACCACCACTCATTACCCTTGATCATTTAAGGCACACCTCATTTAAAACACTTAAGAAGACTAAGACACTCAAGATGTATAGGTCTTAGATTGTACCAACATCATTTTCTTCTTTTCTTAATCTGGCGATAGCGGGATCCCTAGATTAGCCTGAGCGGATCCCTCATAGGAGGGAACAGTGGGAACCTACCGCGATTCAAGAATAATGCCTAAAACAATCATTTCAAGCCCGTTTGGCTAACTTGAACACTCCATCCTGCCTTAAATAAACTCATAGATCAGTGCACATCTGTGGTTGACTCTTGTGCATGCAAATCATCACATTTCTAAGGATTCTAGTGGCTTAAGTCTTTAATGCACTTCCCAAATTCTATCCCTTTATAAGTCATCTTGTTAGAATCTCTTAATCATCAACCACAACATAATTCTCAGCATTTAGAAACCTTCTCCTTAGTCATTTCATCATGAGGAAAGCTCCTAGTGCTAACTCATCCACCAAAGAACCACCCAAGAAACTTGCTCGTGTTGTACACGAAATTTCCTAAACCGAATCATCTCCCGTTAAGTCCACAAATGCTAGGATTTCTCCTCTACCAACTCAACCTATCAAACCAATCCCCAATAGGATTGTTCCCACAAAAATATCATCACCAAACTCCATAATTCCTACTAAACCAAACACACCCTTTTCCACCCAACCATCATCTTTGGTTCCTAGAGCCATATCATTTACCACCTCACAACCATCTCCACCTCTCTACAATTTAGAGAACTTGCCTCCTAGGCCATCTAATCCTCCACCATTGCCGACACTCTCTTCAATAGAAAAGAACGTGCAACAAACCTGTGGTGTTGAATCAACACTCAGACATGTATCCTTTTCTCGCATTTCAAATGGTCCATTTTGGATTATGAGGAATCATCAAAGTCAACCACCCGACCACATGGAAGTTGACACTTCTCTACCTCCACCATCATCCTTTGTTGAGCCACCATTGAATGTGCCTCCACCAATCCCTCCCTCTTTTGAGGATCCTCAACCCTCTTCACTTGATCCTCTACATCAAGCCGCTCCATTTTTACCACCACCTTTTCAAGCCATGACAAGGATTGCTATCATTGTCACACGTTGAAGGCTTGATACATGAACTACGTGAAGAGCAACGTTTCATGTTTTATCACCTCCTCAAACGTTTCGATGAGGTCAACAAACCTAAACAACCATGAGCTTAAGGATTCAAGTGGTGTTCTAGTCTTAAGCTTAACTTAGATCGTTTAGGAATCACATTTCATGTTTAATCATTCTCTTAGTTTTTAGAGATTTGTAGATCATTTCTGGTAGTTTTATTGAATGGAGTCACATGTTATATGCCATGTTGTTTTGAGTATATGATTGGTGATTTAATTACATATCTCATTTTGATAGTAACATCATTTGATCACATCACCATTGCTGTTTTAAGCTTTAAGACAAACGGATCCCTCCATTTTGCCTAGACGGATCCCTCCAAGGAGGGAACCGTGGGATCCGTGCAACAAAAGACTTTCTTCTACTAACTTAAGTCTTATTTGCAGGAAATTATGCATTATATACTTTTTCTCTAACCTTTGTGTTGTAGATTTTCAAATATACACATGAATACTTTGACACCCTAAGCTAGGGGGAGTTTCGTGTCAAAGCGATACATTGCAAAATCATTTGCAATATATCTTAGGATTACGTTACATGACGTTCCTTTTCAAATTTTCAATCATCAAGGGGGACTATTATCGTCACAAAGACGAAATCATTTGCAAACGTAGTTGCAATGCATTAGCTTAGTAGTTGTTGATCTTACTTGACGTCCTCAGAAAGGGATGGACTCGTCAAGGGTGAGTTAAGACGAGAACACTTCTCGTCACTTGCTCTCTACTTTTTCACAATTATCTTTTTCTTTTACATGTTTTTCTTAAAACAAAAGTGTTAGTTTCTTTTCGACGCTCTTTTGTTTCGACAAAAGGGGAGAAGAGTAAAACTCAATTCAAACTTTTACAATTTTAATTTCTCCTTAAAATAATTTTATGTTTTGTCATCAACAAAAAGGGGGAGATTGTTAATACAAATAAGCCGTAAAAACGTTTATTTATATTTTACGATCTTCTAATATTTTGTCGATAACAAACGTAAAAGCATTTTAACGAAACAAATAAAATACGTAAATGGTTTGAGCCAATAGTTACTAACACACTTACGTTTTCACATAAAACACTAAATAAGTAAAAGTGGTTTTATGATTTAGTAATACATATGTACAACAACTAATGTTTACATATTGGGCAAATATATACATAACTAGTATGTATCATAATGGGTAGAAGTTTAAGTATATGACCCATTGACTAAATACATTGAATATGGTTGGGTAAAACCCAAAGTTCATGACCCATACCCATGGAGCATAACCTATAACCCATAACCCATTGCATGACATCATGCATAAGTCATAAATGGATATTATACATGACCCATGGTTTTAACCCATGACCCATGGACTAGATGCATTGCATCTTATAGATACATTGTATCTACTTGGATACCCATGGTCCAAAGTCTAGGACCCATGACCCATAACCCATGACCCATGACCCAAAACCCATGGGCAAAGAGGAGCGTCCCACGGATCCCCATGAATACACTGGACGGATCCCTCAAGTGAGGGATCCGTGGAACAGTAGCTAAATTTCTTCTATAAATAGTGAGCCATTTCTTCATTTTGGGTTGCCACTCCCACACATACTTTCTTTTAGTATTGTAAACCTTCTAACCTCAGATCCTAAGGATCTCTCTATGTAGTTTGTATTTTGTTTTTGTGTGATTCTCTAGGTTCCTCTTAAAGGCGAGATCACCACCTCTTGAAGTCGAGCAAGCTCAAGTCCATGAGTTGCCATGCTTCGTCATCATCAAAACTACTGAGGTTCTCTTGTTGATAGTTGTTTCTTCCTCCATAGAAGTGTTGTGTCAAATGCATTAGTGAAGGATGCCGAAAAAGTCAAGACGAAAGCACTAGTGAAAGGTGCTTAAACGTCCGTGTCAAAGGCATTAGTGAAGGATGCCAAAGGAGTTTAGACAAAGGCATTAGCGAAAGTTGCCAAACGTCTGTGTCAAGGGCATTAGTGAAGGATGCCTAGAAGTCAAGTCAAGTGGCATTAGTGAAAGATGCCAAGGGTGTATAATCGATGAGGTGCATCGATGTACAAATAGAGATAGGTTGTATCCAAGGATATTGATATCCTTGATGATTTTGTAATAAGGAGTGGGTCTCCTTTGGGTTAGGTGTTGTGTAGTGTTGGGTAGTAGTTCCTCCATTGTAATGGAACTCGGTATCTAGCCTAGTACCGGATAAAGGGTAGGCGATGTTGTGATAGGTGTGGTTCTACCTTGTGGAAGAACCTGGTGTCTAGCCTAGTACCGGAAAAAGAGTAGGCGACGTTGTGAAGGCTTCTCCGCCATAAGGAGTTGGTGTCGTGTAATGTTTACGAACTCTTGAGTAGGTGACTCGGGGAGTGGAGTAGGGCAAGGATAGTGTCCTTGTAGCCGAACCACTATAAATACTTTTGTCATGGTTTTGTGTTTTTCACTCTTCTCTTTTACATTACACATTTCCATATCTATCTATCAACATCCAACATACGCATTTAAATAGATTGACATAAGTTGATCTAAATATTTTAAAACATCATTTTAATTGGTAAAACTTGTAGAAAACTAGAAGGGGGTTGAATAGTTTACCAATTAAAAAATTTGTTTTGAAACTTATTGAAAGATCAATTGATATTGATCTTGAGTATGTTAATGAAATATGCAAGCAATATGTAATAAGTAAATAAGGAAATAAATGATCAAACCATAACAAGTTGTTTATAGTGGTTCGGTCTACAAGGACTCTTTCTCCTTGCCCTACTCCACTCCCCGAGTCTCAAACTCGAGATTTTAACTTCACTAGTCAACAAGCTCCTTTCACCGGCGGAGAAAACCTTTACACTTCGCTTACACTATTTCCGACACTAAGCTAGATGTTGAGTTCTTTCCAAGGGTACAACTACTCCCACACACAATGTATTTTGAGGACTAAAATACTAACCACTCACACTCACAAGATTATGATGGTTTAATACAACAATGAAGTATGAATCAACACTAGATCATACAACACTAAACAAACAAGACTTCCAACTTCTCGTTGAAGCTTGAATGTGACTTGATCTTCTTTGCTACAAAGAGATCACTAATATGATATGAAACCGAGTTAGAAAGGTTAGAGAAGATATGTATGAGAGTATAGTGGAAAGGGATGAAAACTACTTGGCTTGGCATTGCTATTTATAGCCAAAATGGACAGAGCGTCCACGGACCGCTGAACCCTTTTATGGTTCCGCCTGTACCATTTTGGTACCACGGGTCCGACAACCAAGATATCAAATCTTGCCAAAGTCAACTCTATCTAAGTGAGATTGTGCAAGATATGAAGAGTACAAATCTACACAAAATATCTAATGAAATCTTCCAATGATTTCCATGATGCATTACATGATGTCATATGTTGTATTTCTATTTTTAGAAATATGCAAGTACTTAAGTAGTGTTTGGTTTTAAGAACCTAACACATTCTAAAAACTACTATCATACATAATGATTAGAGTCATATCAAGATGTCACTAATCATGAATGTAAATGCTTGAATGATGAATATATTATTTGAAAAAGCTAGTTTAAATATCAATTAAACTTGACAAGCTTTAAGCTTTTATAAATTAAAATTTACTTTTGTCATTAACAAAACTTAGGTAAAGATCAAAAATATAAATAACGTTTAATGACGATATTTGTATTAACAATCTCCCCCTTTTTGTTGAGGACAAAATATAAATTTTATTTTTATAAAAGATACAAGGTTTGTGCAAGAGTTATAAAAATATTAGTTTTAAAACTTGAAAAGAGAATGATAATGCAAGTGTATGATGTTTGACTTTTATGAAAGTCAAAGTATTCACTAGTTGATGCATGATGTTGACTTTTCGTAAAGTCAGTATGCGCTTGACTTTTTAAGAAAAGTCAAGTATTACCAATGATGTATCCTGTTTGACTTTTTCGTAAAGTCAATGTCGGTTGACTTTTCGTAAAAGTCAAAATATAATCAAGTTCCTATATTTTCTCCCCTTTTGTCTCAACAAAAAGAAGTGGCGATGCGGAATGTAATGAGCCCGAGCCATTATCTCCCCCTTGATCAAAGCTCCCCCTAAATTGGGTGCTTAATGAGAAGATACATGGATTGTGAAAATAAAGCTATAAAAAAATGTTAGTAATAATGATCATTCACAAGCATTTGCAAATACTATGTAAAAGCACCATCACTATAATAAAAACACCATTCATTTGTTAAAATTTTCATGAATAAGGATCATGAAATGGGAACACAATGATGTGTTTTAGTACAAGAAAAAAATAATCCTAAGAAAAGAAGAACTAGAAATGCTAATCTATGACCATTCTAGTTAGATGGTGGATGAGAAAGAGCGTTGAGGCGCTCAAGGATATGATTGAGGATGAACCTCATTTCTTCTTGGAAGTCATGGACCATAACCCGGGTCCTTTCCATGGTTTGGGCCGTTTGCTCACAAGTTGAGCAACCATGCCTAGGGGGAAGTATGTTTGGGAAGGTTGTGGTGGTGGTATGGTAGATGTGTTGGTGGTGTTGGGAATGTTTGGGGTGGTCATTATGGAGGCAAGCAAAGCATTTTGCATTTGCATAGTCTCACTTAAGTGAGAATCCACCATGCCTTTGAATTGGTGGAGGTTGTGGAGTTCCGCTTGAATCTCCTCTCTAGTGGGATTGGCATCCCACATACACTCCTCAATGTCCTCAAGATGAGGGGACATTGATGTGGGGAGTGGATGATCCCCATACAAAGGACCATGGATATCTTTGTAAATGGGGTGGAAGAGAAGAGGTTTTGGCCCTAGTGGGGCGTTTGGGTCAAAAGATGACCTTGGTGATTCATGAGCTATTTGCTCAATTGTGCCAAAGGATGGCAATGGTGGTGGATGATTTAGCCTAGGGGGCAAGTCATCCAAGTCCTCCAAGAAGGGATTTGGTGAAGTTGGTGGAGTGGAGAATAACTCCATAGGCATGAGAGTAGGAGACCTTGGTGGTGAAGGTGGTGAGGGTGTTTTGGATGTTTGGATGGGTGTCGGTGGAGGTGAAGTTGGTGTTTTTGTTGGTGGTGGAGTGGTGATCACAATGTGTGATTGATTTGGTGTAGCCAAGGTAAGACTTGTATCATCTCGGATGGGAGATGACATTGTTAGTGGAGAAGACTCGGATGATGAGCTAAGGTTAACGAAGCAACAAGGCCTCACACTAATTCTAGCGGTCTTCTTGCAAGGTTTTGGAGATGATTTTGTCATTTTTGACTTTGGTTTTGCTAGATGATAGTAAGAATGAAGAAGGTGTGAGGATGATCATGGTAAAACCTCTTAAATTATAGAAGTGTAAAATTATGGAGAAATGTGTTTGATTTGATGTTAAACCATTGAAGAGATGAGGTTCCTAATGATTTGGAAGTGGGTTGAATGCTAGTCATATCACCCAAGTCAATCCATACAAGAGAGATGGAGTGAAGAAGAAAGATTTGCAATAAATGTGTTCTAATGAGTGGAATTTCCAAACAATCACATTTCCACGGATTTGAAGGTACCAAAATTTGGTTCCTTCCTTTATGCCAAAGGGCTCCTTTGGTGGATTTTTCAAATTTTTGAATTTTGGTGGAAATGGATTTTATATACCTAAGTGACTTATACTAGTTCTAATAAGAGTATAAACTAGTTAAGATTGATTTATAAGTGATGGATGGTAATTTGGAATCACGAAAGAGTCGAAATTCAAAAGATTACCTGGAGGATCCACGGCACCAAAATTTTACACGGCCGGAACCCTTTTTAGGGTGCCGTCTGGTCCGCCTGTACAGGTACGGCGGTACCAATTTACATAACGGACGATACCAAATTTATGGTGCCGTCTGATCCGTGAAGTGCAGAAAAGTAGACAGAGTACGTTTTTAGGTGTCGGGGACTTTTCTGAAACCTGAAATTTTTCTCAAAAGGTGTTATACTAAACATTTCTAGTTAGGAAAAGTAAATAACACATGTATAAACATAGTGGAGTATAGATTTTGAGTAAGGCTTATTGATTTTCACATTATAGTGAAAATGGGTAAAATTTGATAGCATACTTGTGCTATCCCCCTGCATGAGTTTGTTAGCATACAATATTGTTTCAAGTTATATTATCATCCTACATAATAAAAACAACTAAATAGTATCAAACATTAACGATAATGTATTGTTCCAAACACTCCTTAAAGTACCCTTATTTGTCCAACTTGTAAATCTTGTTCATCATCCTACCAAGGCACTTGAACATTCCCTTAGTTTGTTTGAACTCACGATTCATTCTCGATCTCGGAAGAGAAGCGTAATACTCATGAGGTGGAAGACGAGAGCTTGGAAGACCATCCTGAGCTATTTGATGATGATGATGATGGAGTTGGAGGTTTTGCTCTCTTGCCTTTTGTCTTAGCAACTCGCTCATCACTCAAAGGTATAAAGATGTGAGGATGAGTTCATAGTGAAGGTGCATCCCTTTGGGGTTGGTGGAATTGGTGCGAAGTTTCTATAGAGACGGGTGAGAAGCATCCCGTATGGAAGAGCAACCGATCCTTGAGTTGGAATGTCAATCATTCTCCTAGCTATGTAGTAGGCTAAGTTGAATGGTTGTCGGGTGGACAAGTTGTAGAGCATGTGACAAAGGCAAGCGTTTATGTGATCCCTATTTCCTATGGTGCTAATGACGTTGGCTCTAAGTAGCTCCTCCCATTTTTAAATTCGGCTTAAGTTCATTTAGCTCCATTCCATATGGATCTCGGTTTACCTCTTTTCCTTTCGGTAACTCGGGTTGTATCACTTTTGGGTTAAAAGGTGTTCACGGATGGCATCCTTATCGGCCAAACGGGTTAGGTATGGAAGAGAGCGGTCATTGATTGTATCAAGAGCCGTGAGTGACCACTTATCCGTGTAGACACAAGTTCCTCGGTTGGGAATTCCTAACACTTGAGCAAAGTTGCTTAAGGTGATGGTGTAGTCGTTTTGGTTGATTCTAAACCTAAGACAAAATTCATCATCGTCTTCATCACTAAAGCCGGTGACACTAGCATAGAATTCTGACACAAACCTAGGACAAATTGGTTCATCGATGTCAAGAAGATAATCGAATTGAATGGCGGCTAGTTCTTCACGAAGATTGGTGTTTTCAAGGAAGGATGAGTGAATGGTTCTACCCTTATGGAAATACCTTGATTCTAGACCCCTAAATATTTCTACTTGTTCCTTGGTAAGTCCTTTGGTTTTGTGGTGTTTGGGAATGTAGTTAAGGGTGTCTTTGTGATCATAGAATCTTGCGGCTACCATGGTTATTCCTAGGGACAAGAATTAATATGTTAAAAAATAAGAATAATTTTAACGCTTTTGGTTCTAGTGTGTGCCTATATGAAAACAATTTGAGTTGCGGTTATCTCGACTCATTTTATGCACAAAATGGTTTTAGTGGGGTGTTTGGCAAATACCATGAGATAACCCAAATGCTCCTAATTCAATGTGGCTTCATTTGAATATACCCGGGAATGCATATTAGTTATGCAATACCTTTAATATTCAAGAGCATGCAAGTGATGAAAATTTAACATTTCTATTTGTATTAGCAATGACAAAAAAATTGTTTTCCTACAAGTGAGAAGCTTTTCAAAACTTTTGACATGTGGTGTTTGGTTGTTTGAATAAGGCCTTATATTCATTATCTATCAATTAGTGGGAAGCATGATTTGTTTATGCAATATGATAATGTAGTACCTAATTTCAATGACTAGTTATGCAATTTGCCAATTGAATTCATATTTGGTATAAAAGCATACATAAAACCCCATGTAATGATTTGTGATAGTTTTGTGCATAAATAAGAATCCTATACTCAGAATTAAGAGATAAAATGTAGTTATGATACTTACAATGATGTTATCTTCAGTGATTAGTGAGTGGGAAGGTGTCAATAATGAGCTTGGTTTAAGTTTTACACGTTTTGGTAAAGTGGGTTGTGAGGAAGAGGATGTTATGTATATAGCGCTTTTGTACAGAGACACCACGGACCGACGGCACCAAATATTTGGTTCCGTCCGTGTTATCGCTTGGTGTCGTACTATGAGCGTATACAAAGCAAAATTGTTTTGGGTTGACTATTCTAATGTTTTAGGCTATGTTTATCCTATATGTTTGGTTCCATTAACCCTAAACCAAGTCTAAGAAGATTAAAAGGTTCTCGTTTAAGAGGCTTAGTTAAGATGTCGGCAATGTTGTTTTTGGAGGATACTTTCTCAATTGAAATGTTCTCTTTTTGAACATTGTCGCGAAGAAAGTGATGACGGATTTCAATATGCTTTGTACGAGCATGTTGAACGGGATTCTTCTTGAGATCGATGGCTCCTTTGTTGTCGCAGTATCACAATGTCGTTGAGATGAATTCGTAATCTCGAGAGCTTGCTTCATCCAAAGAGCTTGTTGACATGCCTTCCGGTACCGAGACGCACTCGGCTTCAGAGTTGAGATGGCTAAGGCCGTTTGCTTTTTGCAAACCATGAGGTGAGACAATGTCCAACAAAAGTGCAAATACCACTTGTACTTTTTCTATCGACATAGTCACCGCATGATCCGAGTCGGCATACACTATGGTTTCTACACCGCTCCTTTGGGATACCATAATCCTAAACACGTTGTTCCCTTAATGTATCTAAAATCCTTTTAAGGCTTCTAAGTGTGATGCCTTTAGGTTTTCTTGAAAGCGAGCACATAGACAAACACTAAACATAATGTCGGGTCTACTAGCCGTAAGATAGAGTAGGCTACCAATCATTCCTCTATATTTAGTGTTATCTACGGATTCACCTTCTTCGTCCTTGGTGAGTTTAGTGTCCGAAGACATTGGTGTTTTAGTTGGTTTGGAATCTTCAAGACCAAATTTCTTAAGCATGTCTTTTATTTATTTGGATTGGTTAAAGAAAATTCCATCTTCTAGTTGTTTAATTTGAAGTCCTAGAAAGAAGTTTAACTCACCCGTCATACTCATTTCAAACTCGTCGTGCATGATTTTAGAGAAATCATCACATAGATCTTGACAAGTTGATCCGAATATAATGTCATCAACGTATATTTGAACAATGATAATATGTGATTCCTTTTTCTTGGTAAAAGAGTATTATCTACTAATCCCATAGAGTATTTGTTATCATTAAGAAAGTCTTAAGTCGGTCGTACCAAGCTTTTGGTGCTTGCTTAAGACCGCATAATGCTTTCTTGAGTTTGAAGACATGATGTGGTTTATCAAAGTCGGTGAAACCGGGAGGTTGAGCAACATACACTTCTTCGTTAATAAACCCATTAAGAAAAGCACTTTTAACATCCATTTGAAATAATTTAAAGTCATAAGCACATGCATAGGCAAGTAATATTCTAATAGATTCTAGTCTAGCTACCGGAACATAAGTTTCATCATAATCAATACCTTCTTGTTGATTATAGCCTTGTGCAACAAGCCTAGCTTTGTTTCTAGATACTATACCATTTTCTTCCATTTTATTTCGAAAAACCCATTTCGTTCCAGTTATGGTTTGATCTTTAGGTTTTGGAACTAATTTCCAAACATCATTTCTAACGAATTGGTTTAATTCTTCTTGCATGGCAATTACCCATGATTCATCTTTTATTGCTTCATTTATGTTTTTCGGTTCTATAGTGGATACAAAACAAAAATAATTACTTTGATTTTGGGCTTGTGACCTTAAGGTTCTTTGATTAAGTTGTCCTATGACTTTTTCCAAAGGATGATTTTTAGATTCTTTGATGTTTATAATTTGCTTATTTAATGGTTCATCTTCCTTGTTATCATTAATTTGACTTTCTATTATTTGACTTTCAACTAAGTCATCATCTACCAAAGGTGATGTCTTAGAGGGAGGTGGACTTTCGTCAAATGTTATGTTCAACGATTCCTCGACTATCATTGTTTCTTTGTTAAGGACGATATAAGCTTTGCTAGTTTGAGAATAACCTAGAAATACACCTTCATAAGACTTTGGGTCAAACTTGGTGAGATAGTCTTTAGTATTAAGAATGAAGCATTTACAACCAAAGACTCTAAAATATCCTAAAGTTGGCTTTTTACCTTTGTAAAGCTCATATGGTGTTTTGTTTAAGAAAGGACGTATTAAGACTCTATTCAAAATATATGTAGAAGTGTCAACGGCGTTGCACCAAAACTTTTGAGGAATGTTTTGTTCATTAAGCATTGTTCTACTCATTTCTTGAATTGTTCTATTTTTACGCTCTACTACACCATTTGATTGAGGTGTTCTTGGAGCGGAAAAGTTATGTGTTATACCATTTGTATTACAAAAGTTTCCAAATTGAGTTTCGTTGTCAAATTCACGACCATGATCCGCTCGGATAGACACAATTTTAACACCTAGTAGATTTTGAATTTTCTTGCTAAGAATTTCAAATTTATCAAAAGCTTCATTTTGGTTTTCAAAACAACGCCCAAGTAAACCTTGAGTAATCATCTACTATGACCAAAGTGTATAAGTTGCCTCCGTAGCTTTTATAGCGGATGATCCAAACAAGTCCATATGTAATAATTCTAGACACTTAGATGTGGACACCATATTTTTAGATTTGTGACTACTATGGGTTTGTTTACCAATTTTGCAAGCATCGCAAAAGTGTTGGTCATATTTTAGTTTTGGTAAATTCCTAACTAGCTCTTTTGAAGATAGGTTTTGTATAAGTCTCATATTAGCGTGACCTAAGCGCCTATGCCAAAGAGATGAGCTATCGCTAATGTTGTTAGGCAAAGCTTTTCATTAGATGTTTTATCTATTTTCATGACGATATGTTATTTTTCCTAACTCCTTTAGCTATGGTGATACCATCTTTTAGTATTTTACTACCATTTTCATCAAATAGTACTTTATACTTTTTATCACATAGTTGGCTAATACTAAGTAGATTAAATCCTAACCTATCCACATGAGCAACATTTTCAATAGTTAGGGAGTTATGAGCGATCGTACCTTTGCCAATGATTTTGCTTTTGAGATTACTACCAAAGTGACATTACCTCCGCCATACTCTTGGTATGATGAGAAGAGACTTTGTTGCCCGTCATATGCCGTGAGCATCCACTATCTTTTATCCATTCATCGTTCCAATCCAACTTTCAAGCATACCTAAGAAGTAAATAACTCAAGCATTTGGTCCCCAATATCTCATGGGTCCGTTTGGGTTAAACATACCATTTATTTGATTCATGTATGGAAACGATGGGTAAGAGTTCCATGACATGTAACTGGAGTTTGATATGGTCTAGGAAGTTTTGATTCCAACCATTGTGTTGGTGTTGGGTTGTACGTTGTGGTTGCTCTTAGGAAAGGGCGTTTGGTAAAGGTGCTTTGTATCGTTGTTGAGTAGTTTTGATCTAAATTCATTTTTAGCAAGTCCTACTCCCGATGTAACAAATGGTTTTAGTTTAACACTATCCTTGGTTTTCTTTGTTACTTTGACAAATTCATTACGGTCCAGATTGCGAACATTCTCTCTCTCGTTGAAGTACCCACGGCACCATTTGTTTCTACGGACGGAACCCTTATTTTGGTTCCGTTCGTCCGTCTTGCCGCATCGCAGCAGCTTTTGATGATTGTTCGTCCTTTTCGCCGCTTTTGTTTTGACTCTTTGGAATTAATACCTCATTAAATCCTAGCCCATTCATGTCTCCGGTGTTTTATGGATTTTAACTATTTCATCGGCAAGAGCGATGTTTTGTTAAACCTTTAAATTTAGAATTATTTTCGATTAAAACATCTTGTGTGAGCTTTAGTTTTCTATTTCAAGATTAAGCTCTTGACATGATTTACAACCATCGCCATTTGCCTTTCCCTTTTCAAGTCGTTTTGCTTTTTCTTTTAACTCATAAACTTCATTTTCCAAAATTCCTTTTGGTTTTTAAAATTTATTTTAGTTATGATTTTTAGACTTAGCTCACACAATTGATTATATTGTTTTTGCAAAGTGTCATCATCAATAGAAGAGTAAGAAGAATCGGAAAGTACCTCATTTGACTCATGTGCCATTATAGCGATTTCTTCCTTGCTTGATTCTTCATTGTATTCACTATCACTCCAAGCACCACTTACAAAAGCTTGTTGAGTTTTGCTTTTAGGTGGCTTGGGACATTCTCCTATGAGATGATTTGCATCACCACATCTAAAACAATTTCTTTCACCTTTACCCTTTTTGTCATCCCGATCTTTTCGGAATGGCTTCTTTTCATCTCGAGGTTGTCTTACGAACTTTCCTCTTCTTCTAAAGAACTTCTTAAAATCTCTAACGGCCATGGCATATTCCTCATCTTCACTACCGGAGCAAGATTCGTCATCATCACTTGATTCCGCCTTTGCTTTTAGAGCAACGGATTTGATCTTCTCCTTTTTCCTTTGATGATCTCCGAATCTTTCTCCATCACCATTTCGTACTTTGAGGTTACCGATTAGCTCGCCTAGTGACATTTTGAGAGATCTTTTGATTCTTCAATAGCGGTCACTTTAGCTCTCCATTTGGGATGGAGTGCTCTAAGAAATTTCGACAAAGTTCTTACTACGAAAAGATTCATCAAGTGCTTTAAGTGATGTAATAATAGTATTAAAGCGAGCAAATCCACAATCAATGGTTTCATCTTCGTGGATAACAAATTGTTCATATTATTGAACAAGAAGATCAATTTTGTTATCCTTGACTTGTGAATTACCTTGATGTGTAATAATCAAAGATTCCCAAATATCTTTGGCGGTTTCACACATAAAATTCTTTCATATTCTTTTCTAGGTAAAGCATTGTAAAGCATCATTTTAGCTTCATTATTTTTAGCAACTAATTTCTTTTGTTAATCAATAGAAATATCCTTTGTTGTAGAGCTAAAATCCCTTTAACAATAACAAACCAAAGATCTATATCTTTTGATTTTACATATGTTTCAAACGGTTTTCCAATAGATAAATCCATTGGTTTCAAAAAGTGGTGGTCTTTGCATAGATTGCCCTTCTTTAAAGTTTTCGAATCCATGGATCGTTTCAAGTTTATAAAATACAAATTAGTTTAGAAATTCTTGAGCAACGAGGCTCGTACCAATTGTAGAAAACTAGAAGGGGTTGAATAGTTTACCAATTAAAAACTTTGTTTTGAACTTATTGAAAGATCAATTGATATTGATCTTGAGTATGTTAATGAAATATGCAAGCAATATGTAATAAGTAAATAAGGAAAGAAATGATCAAACCACAACAAGTTGTTTATAGTGGTTCGGTCTACAAGGACTCTTTCTCCTTGCCTACTCCACTCCCCGAGTCTCACACTCGAGAGTTTAACTTCACTAGTCAACAAGCTCCTTTCACCGGCGGAGAAAACCTTTACACTTCGCGTTACACTATTTCCGACACTAAGCTAGATGTCGAGTTCTTTCCAAGGGTACAACTACTCCCACACACAATGTATTTTGAGGACTAAAATACTAACCACTCACACTCACAAGATTATGATGGTTTAATACAACAATGAAGTATGAATCAACACTAGATCATACAACACTAAACAAACAAGACTTCCAACTTCTCGTTGAAGCTTGAATGTGACTTGATCTTCTTTGCTACAAAAGAGATCACTAATATGATATGAAACTGAGTTAGAAAGGTTAGAGAGAAGATATGTATGAGAGTATAGTGGAAAGGGATCAAAAACTACTTGGCTTGGCATTGCTATTTATAGCCAAAATGGACAGAAGCGTCCACGGACCGCGGAACCCTTTTAAGGGTTCCGCCCGTGTACCATTTTGGTACCGCCGGTCCGACAAACCAAGATATCAAATCTTGCCAAAGTCAACTCTATCTAAGTGAGATTGTGCAAGATATAAAGAGTACAAATCTACACAAAATATCTAATGAAATCTTCCAATGATTTCCATGATGCATTACATGATGTCATATGTTGTATTTCTATTTTTAGAAATATGCAAGTACTTAAGTAGTGTTTGGTTTTAAGAACCTAACACATTCTAAAAACTACTATCATACATAATGATTAGAGTCATATCAAGATGTCACTAATCATGAATGTAAATGCTTGAATGATGAATATACTGTTTGAAAAAGCTAGTTTAAATATCTATTAAACTTGACAAGCTTTAAGCTTTTATAAATTAAAATTTACTTTTGTCGTTAACAAAACTTAGGTAAAGATCAAAAATATAAATAACGTTTAATGACGATATTTGTATTAACAAAACTATTCAACCCCCCCCCGGCCTTCTAGTTTTCCACAGAAACGCCACAACCATTTCAAAAGCAAAGCCCGGTTTAAGGCATAAAAACTGGACACTCCGAGCCCACCATTTTTCTTAGATGCTAAAACCTTCTCCCAAGCCACCCAAGAAATCTTGCTGTCTGATTGATCTGCTCCCTTAAAGAAGTTACTATGGATCGTTTCCATCTCCTTCAAAATACATTTTGGAACTTTAAAGATGGACAAATTGTAAAGAGGGAAAGCTCCAAGAACCGACTTCAAAAGGGTCAACCTACCTCCAATAGAAAGCGTTTTAACTTTCCACTTGGACAACCGCTGATGTAACTTATGAACGGTATCTGACCAAGCAGAAATCCGAGACATACAGTCACCCACCATCACACCAAGATACCGAAAAGGAGCTTACATAACCAAACATCCAATAAGTGAAGCAGCCTGGCTGATTTGATTCCGATGCACACCAACCCCCATAATTTGGCTATTTTGGATGTTTATTTTCAACCCTGATGCAAGGAAAAAGCATCTAAGGATCTTAATAATATTTCCCATGTTAGAATCAAACCATTCCTCGATGAAAATAGCGTCGTCAGCATATAAAAGATGAGAAACAACCATCGACTCATTAATCTGAATCCCTTTGAAGACGCCATCACTTAGAGCCTTAGAGAATGAAATGTGTAAGGATTCCATAATGAGAATAAATAAATAGGGCGCCAAAGGATCACCTTGTTTCAAGCCACAAAAGAAAGGAAATTCCGAAGAAGGACTACCATTAACCAAGACCGAAGCCATAGAAGAGCTAAAAGTACCTCGAATCCACTTACACCAATTAGGACCGAAACTAAAAGCATGTAAAATGTCCAACAGATAATCCCATCTAACAGAATTGTATGCCTTAGCAAAATCAACTTTGAAAATCATGGCTTGCTTCTTTTTTCGTTTACACCAAGCGAGCAACTCATTTAAAATAAAAGGCCCATCTAAAATTTGTCGATTAGCAACAAACGCTGATTGCGTATCAGACACAAGAACTGAGAAAACTGTAGCCAAACGATTAGAAAGGATCTTCGTAGCAACTTTATAAACACACCCGATCAAGCTTATAGGTCTAAAATCTGATACAAGTTTGGCATCCGTAACTTTTGGAATCAAAGCAATGAAAGAAGCATTACTTCCCATCGGGAAGGTACCGCTTTCAAAAAAACAATCGATCGCCGAGCAAAAAATCAGGACCAATAAAATTCCAATATCTCCTAAAGAATTCAAAAGTATATCCATCTGGACCAGGAGACTTATTCGCTCCAGAATCCCAAATAGCATGACGAATTTCATCGTTGGAAATACAACGATCCAAATCCTCAACTTGATCATTAGAAAGGCGATTAGGAAATTCAAAATTAAGTTTAAACCGACCCTGACCTGGTTGCTTAAAACGATTAGCGAAGTGGTCTTTGAAGGCATCTTTAACTACCTCCGGAACCGTTTTACAATGACCATCAAGAACTCCTCGGATAGACAATTGAGACCGCTTTTTATTAATAGTACCATGGAAGAATTTCAAATTTTCATCCCCCTTTATAGCCCATTTAATTTTCGATTTCTGGATCCAATCAGTAGCTTCCATCTATTTAAGGTCATGAAGTTGCCGAGATAACTCCATGCTTTTGAAACGCATCTCATTAGAAACGTTTCCACTATCAAAAGTTTTATCAATGTCGATCATCTTCTCCTTAATAGACCTGGCAGCACCTGGATGAATCAAGTTCTTATCCTTAATCCACTGTCGGATAATAATCTTCAACTCTTGGAGACTTTTCTTGAACCGAATCAAATTGTTACTGTCCGAATAAGAAAAGGAATTCCAAGCTTGTTGCACCATATCATCAAAACCATCCCTTTTAAACCACGAGTGATAGAAACGAAAAGGAGTCGGGCCAAAATCAGTACAAACTTCTCGAAGAAGAATGGGGCGGTGGTCAGAAAGATGTCTATCAAGACATAAAGCCGAAATAGATGGGAAGAAAGAAAAAATGCCTTCCGAGACCAAGAACTGATCCAATTTACTCATTTTACTAGCCGAAGAGTGCGACCATGTAAAAGAATACCCTTCGAAATTGACATCCACAAGCCACGACGTCTCAATGAAATGGTTAAAAACGCGCGCACCAGAATGATAAAACACCGAGCCAAGTCTTTCATCAATAGATCTCACCTCATTGAAATCACCCATAACAATCGACTCACCATCCCAACGAGATATTAATAAAGAAATGTACTCCTAAAGGGCTCGTTTAAGAACAGTAGATTGAGGAGCATAAACCACCACTATAAGAACCTTGAGATTATTGGAGCTCCAAGTTCTATAAATTGCGATAAAATTATCAGAAATAGTAATATTAGCCTTCTTGAAAACATTAGCCTCCCAAATGCATAAAATCCCACCCGAATTACCAGCCGAATCACATGAGACGAATTGATAGTTAGAATTACCCCATATGCACTTGAAATCTATATGAGTGATTCGATCCATCTTACTCTCTTGTAACGCGAGAAAGTTAACCTTATGATGCACATTTAACTCCTTTACCCACTCCTTTTTCGTCTTATGACCAAGACCTTGAATATTAAGAGAGAGCATATTCATTTTAAAACCATATCATCTCCTTGAACCCCAATGATGTGTCCTATGTATTTAATACAGCCTTCCATTTCATAACCCATAGATTTACCAACCCGAACCATATCATCTAAAAGTTCCAGGATCGAACCACCTTTATGATTATGAGAGCGACTCAATTCGGAACGACCCTTTGATACCTCATTAACATGGAACTCCTCAGAACTGTTCATAGCCTGCGAATGAACAGAGGGGGAATTCTCCTTAACAATACCATTATCTTGACCATCATCAATGAAATCATCCTCCTGCCGAGACAACTCCAAGGTGAATCCAGGAGGGTGGGATAAAGAAGGGTCCGATTCCTGCACAACCCTTTTGGGATGTTTATTCAAGATCATTGATGAGTGTCTAAATACTCATCATTTTTGTACTATTTAGAATGCCAAAACATCTGAAAACACTCAGAAATGCATCAAAATGATGAAAATATCACAAATAAGTGTTTTATGTGTTTTAAATGCAAAACATCAAAATCGATGAAAACGATCAAGTTTGCATAATTGCCGCTTTAGTCCCCAAGTTTCAAAAGTTGTCAAAAGCAGTCCTGGATATTCAAAACTTGTAAAATATCATTTTAAGTCCTTAGGATTCATGAAGTTGTCAAAACAAGTCCTTGAAATTTAAAATTGCAAAATTACAACTTTAGTCCCTAATCTTTGAAAAATGACATAAATGGTCCTTGGATATTTTAAAAATGAAAAATAATCAACTATGATCCTTGTACTATTCATATTTGGCAGGAATGGTCCTTGTGAGAACTTTGGAAAAATGGACAGGTTTGGTCCCTCAAGTTTGCAGAATTTACAACAATGGTCCTTGTATATAACAAAAACCAAACGGACCCCCTTTTATTATTGAGCCCAGCCAAAACAAAAGACCCCTGCCAATTAACCCTGTGACCCCCCATTTTGACCCCCACTTATTATAATATCCCTCGGTCAAATTTAGTCAAACCCGCCAAACCAGAGGTACTGTTCATCGTCCTCACCTTGCTCGTTAAACCAAAACTGTGTGGTTTTCCTCCACCACCACCTCTCCACATCACTACCTACTCTCCCACCACCCCTCCTCCTATACCGACCACCAAGCATTAAATGCTTCCCACCATCAAACACTCCATCCTCACTCACAAAACGGTTCGCTTACACCTCAACCCCACTCATACCTACTTCCCAACTTGTCCCTACACCTCCACAAACATCCACAATTTTTAATTGCCTTAAAACCTACTCTAATCTGCTTTAAGACTTTTGGCGCCAAAAGCAGTTTAAATGGTTGGGATGAGTTTGACCGCATCAATGGCTAAGATTTAAAGTGGGAAAGTTTCGAGGCATGTGGGAGTATCTCAATGCTATAAAGAAAGAGGAGATGCGGAGTGATCTATCTAGCTTAATTTCGGTTTATGCATGTCGCTTTAATTACTTTTCAAATTTCGATTAATATTTAGCTTTTAAGTGTTGAAATAAGTGATAACGATTATTGTAAACCTTTCTCGCTTATTAATTTCAAGTTTTAAATACGAATTCAAGTATGCCATTTTCAAGCTTAAAATTCTCAAAATATTCAAAAGTTGTTTGTAGTTGATAATATGAACTCATAAGCCCATATAAGCTCCTAGATAGCTTATTAAAGCTATTAGAAACATTTAAAAGTCGGTTTAGTATAAAAAAGAAAAATACCAAAAATACAAATAAATTAGTGAAAATAAAAATCAATGAATATGGTGAAGGAAGTCAAGCGGGATGATCTCTCGGATTACTTTTGGGTTAGAAGCTTTGTGGAAAGTCATTAGAGTGGTATTAATCAACGGTTCATGGACTTTGGTCGAAAAGGTTGTAAGCCCCTTATAAGTGTTTTGCATTTCAATATATAAGTAGCTTATAAGCTTTAATCTACGTGTTTTATGTTTCTAAATCATAGTTAAGTAGATTCCAACATTAAAACAAGAGGCTTGTTCTTTGATAAGGTTTTAAAGGTACCTTTTAAGGGTCATTTAAGCCCTTATTCGATCACTCAGATCCGTTATTGCTTAATATCGCTCCTTTTCACTTTTAGGTCTCTTGAAGGCAAAATGTTTGGAATGATGCTTATTTGGACGAAAAGGCGAATATACGAAGAAAATGGCCAAAGTCGAATCGAGACACTCAAAGTCTTTGAAACATAAGGCGACGGCCACATCAGATATCTGCGACGCCGTCGGGAAGGAATTTTGCGACGGTCGAGCGAAATTGCATGTTTTCAAGGACGACGTCGGTTCTAAAGGAGTAGGCCGTCGTTACTCGGGACGGCCTAGATGCGGCCAAGACGGCGTCGAGTCAAGGGACGGCACACAATCATAAGGTGACGCCGTCGCAAGGTTTACGTGGCTAAGACGAAACCCTAATGATGGCGACACGACGCGCCACGAAACATAAGGTGGCCGTCGCAGATGTAATCTTATATATAGAATCCGAATTTTTCGCTGAGTGTAGTCTTTTGGAGTAAAACCTAAAACCGAACCAAGGCTTTCTTGTGCGATTTTAGGGTTCTAAACCCTATTATACATCAAGATAAGTATTTACTTCATTAATTTAATTATGTCTTTGATTATTTGTGTGTATGCTTGCATGTTCTCCATGTCCGGCTAATTTATTTGTGTGTTTGCTTAAGGAATATGAAACTTAATTATTGAATATTGATTGGTTGATACTTATCTTAGTTGACTAATGATCTAGAGTGCGCTAGATTATTCGTTGTGTACTTAATGCTTGACTTTTCTTTGTGAACTTTAGAATATAATTATCTAGGTAATTGTAGGATAAAGTATTCAAGGACAACCGTAGAGTAGGCGTCTATAAATCACTAGAGGATTTGTAAACAAGACCCTTTGGTAATTTCAAAGAGTTAGGAAACAAGCACGCCCTATAGCCTTAGAATCACAACGCAACTAGGAATAAGGACGTGACAAATCAACCATCAATAGGAGATAATTAAGGAGTAGTAAAACCTAAGTAAACACATCTTTAAACTATCATACGAGTACACATCAATTAGACATAGACTATCACAACCTTAGCTTAGATAATTAGATAATAGCGAGTAATCGGTAGCAATACCAACCCCAAATCCAATACCCGAGATTCAGACCTTTTCCATTTCTAAAAAATATAAAATACAAAATAATCTTCCTCAACCTCAACCTTAGCGTAGTAACTTCTCACTAGCATTCCTATTCCCCAGAGAACGATATCAATACCCGTGGCTTACCCTAATTACTACACTACAACGATTAGGTTCATCGCCTGGGTGTTATAAAACTTGCTCAAGAAAAGGAAGTTTCCTTGACCCCGAACGACGCGTGTGGCGTTATCAAGTTTTGGCACCACTGGGAATAGAATAGCTAGTTAGTAGTCCACCTCGTTTAGGTTTCTTTGCTTGATTCCTATCAAGTAAATTTTTCTCATTTTTTAGCTTTCTCTTAGTCTATCCCCCTTCTTCGTGACCTTTGTTCGTAACACCCATCACTTTTCACCATGGAAGGTGACAACCACCCACCACCAAACGACCCGCCAAGAGCCCGTACTCTTGGTGAGTACTCGAGACCAAACCACCTAGGCTATAGGAACACCATTGAGCTTCCCGACCAAGCCCAAACTACGGCCCTGCGATCCGACACCATCCGGTTGGTGCAAAACGGATGTGCATTCCATGGACTTCGTTCAAGATCCAAATCAACATCGAGGATTTCCTCAAAATTGTCGATTCCATCGACCTTGATGCTACTACTCGGAGACCACGCGCTTGCGTCTCTTCCAATTCTCTACGGGACCAAGCTAGTAATTGGCTTGAGCGACTTCCGCCGGCTCCATCTCAAGTTGGGATGATCTTACTTCTCGCTTCCTTGCTCAATTTTTCCCACCGGGAGAACCACTAAGCTTAGGAATGACATCTTGATGTTCCAACAACGTCAAGGTGAATCTCTCTGAAGCATGGACCCGATTCAAGGACTTACTTCATAAAGTCCTCATCACGGCATTGATCTTTGGCTCCAAGTCCAAATCTTTTATGATCATGTCAACTTTCCCACTAAGCGATCCATTGACCAAGCGGCGGTGGAAAACTTAGTGATCTCACCGCGGAAGAATCATGGGAAATAATAGAGGACCTTGCCCTCTATGACAACGAAAGTTGGGATGACCCCGTGAACTTCCCAAACCGCTAAGGCAATCTCCTTGCCTCCTCCCGACCGTAGGATGATCGAACTTGAAGATCAAGTCAAATTCCTCATGAGTTCCTACGAGAATCCTAAGTCCTCGCCATATAAACAAAGTTTCCTCTTCGTGCGAGCCGTTTTGTGATCCTCATAACACGCAAGACTAGCACCCTATCCCCAACATGCTTCCGTTGAATACGCATCCTCGCGTAATAATGGAACGGAGGAAGATTCCTACAACGCCCGGACCTAGGAATTTCACCGAAACCCGGAGGCATGGAAAACAAGCCCGACTTTTATCGGGGACAAACCAAAGAATTCACCTCCAATGATTTCTCGTGGCCCCACCCAACGGTCCTAACCAATGAGTATTGAAGGGATGTTGCAAAACATAGTTGCGTCCCAAGAAACCCAAATGGCTAAGCTCGACCACTTTAACCATCAACAAGCCGAGATGGATAGGAAGATAGACAACCTGTTGAAAGCCATAAATAGTGATAGGAAGGTTAGTGCTATCTCGACTCCGAGCCTCGGTGTAGAAATTAAGGATCCAAGCAAGCTTATTAAGCACGTCCAATTCGTCAATGCCATCGCCTTAGTGGAACCGGATGAAACAGATGACGAAGAAGACCAAACATTTGTTGAAGATGAAACACCCGAGGAAGAAGATGAAGTAGACAATGACTATTTCAACAAATTTCCTACGGAAGAGGAATTATCCCGCCACCCTCACTTAGTGCGTGACCTCCGTCACATGTATGTTAGGAAAAGCCCTAGAATCAAGTTTGGGAACCCTTGGAATCTTAACATACCATGTTGCATAGGACACCTTTTGTGGCAAAGGCTTACATTGATCGTAAATCCCCAATTAACATAATGACTAGCACCTATTACAATTGGATAATGAAGAAGCCTATCCCAACTAGGCAAGACCTCGATAATCCTAGTGATAAGTGTAATTTTCTTGGTAGAGTTAAGGGATTGCCCGCTCATGTAGGTAGTTTCACATTCCTACGGACTTCATAATTGTGGAAGATATTAGCACGCCATGACCCTAGCTTGTCCCACGTTATTCTAGGAAAACCTTCAGAAAGCACCGGATGACCTATGACCCATCGTTAGAGTAGTGCGATTCAAGGATGAGACCGACGACGTAGCCTACCAAATGCCGCTTAAGATTGAGAAGTTTTCATCACTCTCCAATGATGAAAAGGAACTTAAACTGTCGGTCTATTACGTGAATGATGAGGATAGGGAAAAGGGAGTAGATTATGTTATGGCTAAGCTTTTCGGTTCTATAAAGATTGTTTGAATTTAGGACCGAAATATAGGACCGAGTGGGAGAGGGTGAACTCTTAGAAAGGAGTATCATGGGACACTTCTACAACATGGAACCCCGATAGAGACCGTCAAGAGGCGGTGATGCAAAACGTGGGAGTAGGACTACGAGTCTAGCTACAAGACTCTTTAATAAAGAAAAGCGCTTCGGGAGGCAACCCATGCTTAATTGTTTGCTTGTTAGTGTCATATCTCTTTATTAATTGTTTGTCCTCATGTTTGAATTTGTAAAATGCTTTATTTTGTTTTTAACCTCGCCTTAATTACATATAAAGGTATTTTACATAAAGGATAAGTGTAGGAGGATTACACACGCTTTCATAAGAAACGTGAACATGAGAATAACAATTAACTAAAAGATATATATGTTTGTTTGTTCGAGTCAAATGCTTGTATCGAGTCATAATGGATGTTTTTGCGAAGTTTTCCAGATTCTAAAGATGCAAATTTTCCGAATTTTTCCGAAAATCGCACCGCTTTTGTCGGGATAACTGACGGCGTCAGATTGCAACTTGACGGCGTCGAAGGAATAAAACATCGACTTACTTTTCTCGTTTTCGAGCTACTTGTAAAATTTTGGAATTTTCCGGATCTTAACTTTCAAAACAAATTACGTAAACATCCATTCCACAAGCATTATATCCTAGTTTAAATCGAGTCTTATGTATATTATTACCACCGATTTTACGAAGGTTTCGTTTGTTTTCTTCTAGTGTGCGAGTTTAGTTTGTCAAGAAGAAGTTACACAAGTTTGGAAGGAGCCTTTCACGCAAAAACTCTTCTTGGAAAGATTTAACCACCACTTTTACGGATCCTACCGAGCTAATCGTGGAGTATTAGTTTCTTCGCTTTTAATTACCTTCTATTATCATAACTTTGATACTTTGGGAACATTGGGGACAATGTTCGGTTTAAGTGTGGGAGGGAAAATAAAGCGGGAACTTTGAAACTATGCTTATCCTTGACTATTTGCTTTGTCAAGTGTATTTGTGTAATAAACCATGAGAAAATGTAGGTTAGGGTAATTTTAGCCAAATTTAAAATTTTTCATGACGTATAAGAGTGGGCCATTAGTCTTAACAAAAGCGCCTCATGGATAGGAAGTTGCATGACTAGCACAAAAACCTTACCACCTAAATTCCACCCAAATGCGAGGATCGCCTTAGATTAGTAGGAATTAAAGCATTCATCTTTAATGCTTAGAGTGTGAACCGGTAGTATATTAGATTCTAGAACTTGTTTTGTGATGCATTCCGAGATCGCTAGTGAGACTACACTTGTGTAGTTAGGAATAACTAAATGATAAGAGGCATTAGGATAAACCCTTGTTTGATACATAATATAATTACTTCTTCCATATCGGTTGAGTAATTCCCCACACCCTTTGCTACTGTACTCATCTTTAGTACACAATACCCTAGTTAACCCCTCGAGCCTATCCTTTTCGCGGTTCTCGTGATGTTTGGTTTTCCGGATATCAATGAAGAGCATTGTTTACACCCCACCCCAAATATACACCCAAATCGTCTTAGCCTACCTTTATTGCACTCACTTTTAGTGCAAATTTATGTTATCACCCAAAACCCTTAGTTCAATTATCCGTTGCTTGTATGAGTTGCTAAGTCGAGTCATATCCTTTGTATACTGATTTTGGGATGATTGGGATTCATGGGAAAAGTTAAAGTTTATGAAATATAGGGAAGAGAACGTTAAACTCAAATTCCCTTTGTTTGCATAATAATGTACTCCAAGTGTTTTGATCTTTTCAATTCGGGTCAAATTAGTGTTAGAGTAATAAAACTCAAGTGTAGGGATGTATCTATAAATCCCTATCATTTTGATGTACCGTAGAGGATGGTAGAGTAAAAGTGTATGCAAAAAAAAAAAAAAAAAAAAAAAAAAAAAAAAAAAATACTGCTACCATCCTACATCTATCTTTTAAATTATGTTTGTTTATTTTCGTTGCCTAGAGTTTTAGAGTGTCGAGTCTTGGCTTAGCAACGCCATTCTTCGATACTTGCAACATAGAGATTTTGACTATCCACCACTAAATAGCCTATCCCACCAAACCCTTCATTTCCTACCGTAAGCCTAACATTACAACCCTTTAAAAGACCTCTTTGATAGTCTTTCCTAGGTGCTTACGCCAAAGCGACGGAGGTTTGATCTATTCTCAAGCCTATGGTAATCTATGTACTAGGACCGGTTAATGAGTGTTTATCTTCCATTTCCGATTTGTTATATTTCATATATACACCCGAGAGAGATGCGAGTATCCAAACACCCCATGTGAGGTGCTAGTATGTAATTCCGTGCTTGTTATGACTTTTATGGGCTTATATGTGTTGTGGACCGTTTTGAATGAATGCTTCATGACCCCTAACTTATAAATTAATTGGCTAAAAGCACATTTGCTTGAGGACAAGCAAATACCAAGTGTAGGGATATTTGATAAGGTTTTAAAGGTACCTTTTAAGGGTCATTTAAGCCCTTATTCGATCACTTCAGATCCGTTATTGCTTAATATCGTTCCTTTTCACTTTTAGGTCTCTTGAAGGCAAAATCTTTGGAATGATGCTTATTTGGACGAAAAGGCGCGAATATACTGAAGAAAATGGCCAAAGTCGAATCGAGACACTCAAAGTCATTGAAACATAAAGCGACGGCGTCATCAGCATATCTGCGACGCCGTCGGGAAGGAATTTTGCGACGGGTCGAGCGAAATTGCATGTTTTCAAGGACGACGTCGGTTCTAAAGGAGTAGGCCGTCGTTACTCGGACGGCCTAGATGCGCCAAGACGGCGTCGAGTCAAGGGACGGCGTCACGGTCATAAGGTGGCGCGTCGCAAGGTTTACGTGGCAAGACGAAACCCTAATGATTTGCGACACGACGGCGTCCGAAACATAAGGTGGCCGTCGCGGATGTAATCTTATATATAGAATCCGAATTTTTCGGTTTTGAGTGTAGTCTTTTGGGTAAAACCTAAAACCGAACCAAGGCTTTCTTGTGCGATATTTATGGTTCTAAACCCTATTATACATCAAGATAAGTATTTACTTCATTAATTTAATTATGTCTTTGATTATTTGTGTGTATGCTTGCATGTTCTCCATGTCCGCTAATTTATTTGTGTGTTTGCTAGGAATATGAAACTTAATTATTGAATATTGATTGGTTGATACTTATCTTAGTTGACTAATGATCTAGAGTGCGCTAGATTATTCGTTGTGTACTTAATGCTTGACTTTTCTTTGTGAACTTTAGAATATAATTATCTAGGTAATTGTAGGATAAAGTATTCAAGGACAACCGTAGAGTAGGCGTCTATAAATCACTAGAGGATTTGTAAACAAGACCCTTTGGTAATTTCAAAGAGTTAGGAAACAAGCACGCCTATAGCCTTAGAATCACAACGCAACTAGGAATAAGGACGTGACAAATCAACCATCAATAGGAGATAATTAAGGAGTAGTAAAACCTAAGTAAACACATCTTTAAACTATCATACGAGTACACATCAATTAGACATAGACTATCACAACCTTAGCTTAGATAATTAGATAATAGCGAGTAATCGGTAGCAATACCAACCCCAAATCCAATACCCAGATTCGTACCTTTTCCATTTCTAAAAATATAAAAATACAAAATAATCTTCCTCAACCTCAACCTTAGCGTAGTAACTTCTCACTAGCATTCCTATTCCCCAGAGAACGATATCAATACCCGTGGCTTACCCTAATTACTACACTACAACGATTAGGTTCACTGCCTAGGGTGTTATAAAACTTGCTCGAAGAAAAGGAAGTTTCCTTGACCCCGAACGACGCGTGTAGCGTTATCATTCTTTTTAATTTATAGTTGTTAAAAATTTTATTTTAACAGTCATAGTAGTATAAGTGTCAATTCTTAGTTTCATATTGTTATTGTTGTTGTTTAATGATTCTTTAGTCTCATGTTATGATAATTTAAAGATTTGAATCAGTTTCATAGTCTTAATCTGTGTTTTGCTTTGAAAAACATCAAAACAGTCTCATTAAAGGTTGTTTGGTTTCTTTGTGTAAACTGTGTTAAGAGGCTTGTTGTGTTGTTATTTGTTGTTGTTCTAAGTCACTTTAGTTCCTAATAGCTCGGTCAAGTCATAAAACCATCCTCATTAGTTAAAAAGTCAAATGATCTTTGAATCTCATTTCTACTTAACTGTTGGAAATTTAGATTGCATAATCATGCATTATGGTTTGGAAGTTGTTTATTTAACTTAATTTAGTCTCTTAGTAGCTTAATACATCAAATTAGATCATCTAGGATCATTAAAAGTTCATAAAAGTCAACTGCTTAGTGTAAATTAAAAAGTCAAAATTTCCATTTGGTCAGTTTTTGAATAAAATAGATTATTTTATATAGCACTTAATATTAAGTTTCAATATTTGAGCTTTTGATATATCAATATTCAACTGCTTATCTCTATCATAGTATTTTTTATATTGTCTATCTAGCTTATTACATGGCTTATTTCTTGGCTTATTTTGATAGCTTTGTTTTAAAAGTGCCACATGCACCGCTTTACAAGCTATTTCACAAGCT
Organism: Chrysanthemum lavandulifolium; assembly: GCA_022545495.1. NCBI lineage: Eukaryota > Viridiplantae > Streptophyta > Magnoliopsida > Asterales > Asteraceae > Chrysanthemum > Chrysanthemum lavandulifolium. The sequence goes on along the minus strand of CM040242.1, from coordinate 76,641,320 downwards.
CTCACAGAGCTCATTAGTGAGTATTAGCTTGTGTATCTTAGCTTTTGAGAAGCTCACCTAGCTATCTCAAAGTTCCAAGTTTAGTCTTTCCATTTGTAGCTTATTTGATAAGCCTACTATAGCTTTTGGTTGTCCCATTCCATTCAGTACAATGACCAGTCATGGTTTTTCAGTTTCTTCATAAGCTTTTCCCAAGATTATTAGAGTAATCCAAACTTTGTAATTTAGCTTTTTGGAAAGCTTAACTGGTAAACTTGTTAAATCCAAAGGTTTGTTTCCATTTCAAACTTATTTAAGTACTTAAAATTAAGCTAGAAAGTACCTAGTAAAACCAAAAGTGTCACTGTAATAGTTTAGCTAAGTGCTTATTTGTAGTTTGTTTAGTGCTTATTTCTAATTCATTTTGCTTTTTCAGTTGTTAAATTAGCTTATTACAAGTTTCTTAGCTTATTTTCAGATTCCCTTTTGCTTATTCAATAGCTTATTAGCCATCTTTGCTAAATACTTGTGCTTATTACCAATTTTTGTCCACTGTTAAAAAAATAAGCTCAAACTGAGCTTATTAGTTGTTTTTAGAAAAAGTTGTAGTTTTAAAAATTGCTTATTTCAGTGTACTTAAGCAGTTTCAAAAAGAAAAAATCAAAAAAATAAAAAGTTTGCAAAAAGTTTGCAAAAGTCATTCTTGGGATTCAACACCTGCCACCCACACACACACACACACACCATACCAACTTGGGTCTTTGACTGGTTATGGTTTGCACACTTTAATATATAACCCTTCTTTGTCCATTTAGCTTATACTGAATGTTTTAGCTTATTTACATTTTATTACAATAAGCTTTTACCTCTTTGTAATTTTCCTAGCTTTGTATTGTTAATAAGTATTTTACAAAAAGTTTGATTTTTCTGAATAGTTTTAGTATTTTTAATCATTTAATTAGTCTAAAATAGTATTTAATTCATAATAAAAAATATAAAAGTAAAAAAAAAATATAAATCTTTTTTCTAAAATTTTCTTTTGTCATATTGTAAGTAAGAAAATTGTTTTTACACTCGTAGGACTTTTATTTCACAAATTTTACGTTTTTACTTGCGCACTCGCGTAATTTTTATATATAACGCACGTTTTCATTCTAGGCCACGTTTTTAGATAATTTAAGTTTACGTTTTAACTTAAATAGTTTATTTAAGTTATTTTGTTTTATAAATCACAAAAACATCATTTTAAAAATAGTGATAGCGTTTATTTAATATATTTTAGCTTTTTAATTTTCTTTAATTTGCATTTAAGCCCCTGTAATTTACAAAACTTTTTCTTTAGGTATAAATATTCTAAAATCCTTACTGATCACTATCCTTAGTGATTATTCGACATCTGAATTTGTTCAAACACCATTCATCCTCCGTGAGACTTAACGACCCGGGAATCCACTATATTCTCCAGATCTTAATTGCATTTGCTTCTGAGCTGTTTGAAGTTTATTACGGTTGACCATTCACAAGTGATTAGCTTGTGTGATAAACTTGACTGTTTGGGAGCCAATCAAATTTTGGCGCCGCTGCCGGGGAGGCTGTAAGCGTGTGTTAAACCTTTTTCAGACTCATACTTGCACATATACCACCTTTTTGTAAACAGTTTTTTTTGTAAAGTTTATCAAACTCAAAAAGTTCATTAACACTTTTCCTAAAGTGTTAACAACACCAAACAAAATATAAAACAACAAAACAATCGTAACGTTTTCTAGCTTGTGTTTCCTTTAAGGTGATTCTTAAAGAAATACGATTTGGTTAAACGAGACGATACCAAAAACATTGTCCAAAAGTTTTTAAACCCTTTGCACAAATCTATACCTACGTCTTTTCAGTGGTACTTAATAAATACATAAAAATCAACCACCGCAAACCAAGGCAGTACACCTACCAACTGGGGGTGTGAACATTAATAAGTTCCCGAACAAAAGATTTAAAACTTGCCTTTGTGTCCTTGTGATTTGGTGTACCTTTTTCAAAGAAGCCATTTCATTTGTGATTATTGGTTTAAGTTCACTTGTCATTTTGCCTCGCATTTGTTTTGAAAACTGATTTTTATACTTAGTGCATGCGCTCTGTTCTTCCACTCTACAAGTCCACTTTCGAGCTTGCAAATATTCCTCGTGAGACGAGGGCGTTCGCTCCTTCACCGTGATCGAGGCGTCTAGCACAACCACCCCCGTCGTAATGGCGGAAGACAAACCGATGAATGAGCTTCTCAAGCACCCATCGAGGGTTACGGAGATGCCATTATTGTCCCACCATCGTGGTCGATACCTTTGAGCTCAAAACCGGGTTGCTTAACTGGTAACCCAAAGCCAATTTTATGGTTTTGAGCGGGATGATCCTCATGCACATATTCGATGGTTTAACAAGATTGCATCTACCATCAAATACGAGAATGTCCCACATGAAGCAATTAAGCTTCTTCATTCCCATTTTCTGTAGGACAAGCCGGAATTGGCTTGAGAAACAACCCCTGCTTCCATTGAGACATAGGAAGATTTAGTCACCAAATTTGTTAACGAATTCTATCCTCCATCCCGAACTACAAGTCTTAAGAATGAGATAATGAAATTTTCTCAAAGATTTGATGAATCATTCGGGAAGCATGGGATCGTTACAAAGAATTGCTCATGTGTCCGCATCATGGTTTTACCGAGTTAATGCAAATGGATACTTTCTACAATGGTGCGAGACAAGTCGACCAAGACTCTCTAAATGCCTCCGCTGGAGGTAATTTCTGAGCAAGACCACAAAAGAAGCCTTGCAAATCATTGAAAACAAGTCCCGGTCCGCCTTTTCCGAACAAAGACATATCGGACTCGGTCTAATGTTGGACCTTCTATTTCATCTCCGTGAGTACATCTAGCACCGATGCTAAGATTGACAAACTCACGGATATTGTTCGAGCTTTGGTTCTTGCTAACCAAAGAAAGTCACTTTCACACGCACACCATCACATGGTGAAGTGAAGAAAGTTGAAGTTTGTGTTACTTGTGGTGGCCCTCATGCATACTACAATCAGATCGCCACCGATGGTAGTTCGTTTGAAGCCAATGCTATAGCCGTACTTCACATCGTGGAGGTAATCAATACCGTCCTCAAAATGAACCAAACTACCATGCTAATACTTATCGTGCACCACCGGTTTTAACAAGAATCCTAACATACAAAACCGAAATCGAACCAATCTAGAATGAACCAAGGTTATCAAAACCAAGGTAATTTCTATCCGGACCCAATCAAGGTTTCCAACATCGGAAACCTTAATCAAAACAATTTCAATCGAGGGAATCAATTTCAAAATATGAATCCTAACCAAGGAAGTTTCAACAACAAGGTCATAATCAAAACATCCGACCTCAAAATTTCCTCCAAGACCTCCGTACCATCATCGATGAGTTATTGAAGCGGTTCATGAAATCCCAAGATGAAATGAATAGGTTGTTGGTCGGTCGGATCGGCGATCTTAAGAAGTCTTTAAATGATCAACCCTCGGCTCGGAAAACTTCCGAGCAACACGATCGCTAACCCGAGGGGCGATGCAAAGGCGATCACAACCGTGTGGTGTTTCATACAATGGACCCGCTATTCCTACTACCTCTTCTTCTTCTCTCCGAAGGTAGTGGAAAGTGAACACGAGGCTACAAAGGACAAGGAACTTCCTACTAATAACGGAGGTACCAACGATGTCCATCCTCGAGTTGTCCCAAAACCCAAATCCAATCCAGAGTTGTTTTGAACCTCCAAGATCTCCGTTGAAAACCCCAAATCCAAATCTTCTATTCCTTACCCATCACGTTTAAATGAGCAAAGCTCATGAAAAAGCTACCATCAAATGGACAAATTTTTCAAATTTTCCAAGAACTACATTTTGACATAAGCTTTGCGGATGCTATCATGTTGATGCCCAAGTTTGAATCAACTCTCAAACACATGTTAAGCAACAAGGAAAAGTTTGTTTGAAATGGCTAAAACTCCTTTGAGCGAGAACCGCTCGTGATTATCTTGAAGAAGCTTCCGTAAAGCTTGGAGATCCCGGAAAATTTCTCTTACCTTGTGTATTTCGGGGAATGGTTGAATGCTTTGCCTTAGCCGATCTTGGTGCAAGCATAAACCCGATGCCTTATTCAAGATAGAAGAAACTTTCTCTTAGGACCTTACTCCTACATGCATGACTCTCGAGCTTGCGGATCGTACAATATCCCGTCCTCTTGGCATTGCCGAGGACGTATTTATAAAGTAGGAAAGTTCCATTTTCCACCGACTTTGTGGTTGTTGATTTCGATGCCGATCATCGGGTTCCTCTCATTGTTGGACGAGGATTCACGAGAACGGGCCGTGCTCTCATTGATGTATTTGAGCAAGAAATCACATTATGTGTTGGTAATGAAGTCGCCACCTTTAACCTTGATCAAACTTGAGGTACTCCGCAAACTATGATTACGAGTCGGTTAACCAAATAGATATCATTGATGTTGCTTCAAGAGTACTCTCAAGAAGTTCTTGGTTATGATCATAATTCTTCGAGTGATAATCTCACTCATTCATCTCATCCCATCATTGCCAATTCTACTCCTTCTCTCACTCCATTTGAGGAAAGTGACTTCATCTTGGAAGAGATTGAAGCATACTTGTCTAGTGATTCTGTTCCATGGGAAATTGATCACGCTCCCATCGACATCGAGGGGGACATACTTCTCATTGAAAAGTTGCTTAATGATGATCCTTCATTGCTCCCTCCCGTCGAGCTTCATAACAAGGAAGTCAAGTCGGTTGAGAAAATCAAGAATTTCACGAGGTAGAACTTAAGGACTTACCACCTCATCTCGAGTATGCATTTCTTGAAGGTGATGATAAATTACCACCATTATTGCTCGAGATTTGAGTAAAGATGAAAAGATCGCTCTCATAAAGGTCTTGAAGTCACACAAGCAAGCAATTGCTTGGAAACTCTCCGACATTAAGGGTATCAACCACGAATTTTGTACTCACAAAATCTTGATGGAGGATGACTTCAAACCAGCGATTCAACATCGAGAAGAGTAAATCCAAAATCCATGATGTTATCAAGCAGAGGTTATCAAACTTCTTGATGCGGATTGATTTACCCGATCTCGATATAGTCCTTGGGTTAGCCCAATTCATTGTGTTCCTAAAAGGGTGGCATTCTTGTTGTCACAAATGAAGATAACGAGTTAATTCCAACTCGATTGGTTACTGAGGATGGCGTGTTTGCATTGACTATCGTAAGTTGAATGACGCCACTCATAAAGACCATTTTCCTCTACCCTTCATGGACCAAATGCTTGAGAGATTAGCGAGGAACGAATACTATTGTTTCCTTGATGGTTTCTCGGGATATTTTCAGATCCCCATTGATCCACGGGATCAAGAAAGACCACATTCACCGCCCATACGGAACTTTTGCCTACGCACGTATGCCTTTTGGCTTATGTAATGCTCCTGGCACGTTCCAACGATGTATGATGGCCATTTTCCACGACATGATCGGGGAAACAATGGAGGTGTTTATGGATGACTTCTCGGTCATTGGGGATTCGTTTCAAACATGTCTCTCCCATTTAGATAAAATGCTAAAACGGTGTGAAGACACCAATCTTTGTCTAAATTGGGAGAACCACTTTATGGTCAAAGAAGGCATAGTCCTTGGCCATAAGATTTCCAAAAATGGGATTGAGGTAGATAGAGCAAAAGTCGATGTTATTGCTAAATTACCTCATCCTACTACCGTCAAAGGTATTAGGAGTTTTTTAGGTCATGCCGGTTTCTATCGCAGATTCATACAAGATTTTTCTAAAATCGCCCGACCTATGACTCATCTTCTTGAAAAAGATGCTCCTTTTATCTTCTCACCCGAGTGCATCGAAGCTTTTGAAACATTAAAGAAAAAGCTTCTCAAGCACCCATTCTCGTTGCTCCCGATCGGGACTTGCCTTTTGAGCTCATGTGCGATGCAAGTGATTTTGCTATCGGTGCGGTCTTAGGGCAACGAGATCCAAGCATTTTCACTGCTCACTACGCAAGTAAGACTATGATCAAGCTCAAACCCATTACACCACCACGTAAAAAGAATTATTAGCCGTGGTGTATGCGTTTGAGAAGTTTCGCCATACTTAATCTTGACCAAATGTGTGGTGTATACGGATCACTAGGCTCTTAAATATCTCTTTGCAAAACAAGATGCAAAGCCGAGATTGCTCCGTTGGGTTCTCCTCCTGCAAGAATTTGATATCATTATACGTGATAAAAAGGAGCCGAGAACACAGGTCACGATCATCTGTCCGTCTAGAAAACCCTCACCAAGATGTTTTCGAAAAAGGAAATAAATAAAACATTTCCTCTCGAGACACTCAATACGGTTTCTTTTCGTGGAAATTCTACTACCCCATGGTTTGTCGACTTTGCAAATTACCATGCGGGTAACTTCATAGTGAAAGGGATGTCGACCCAACGGAAGAACAAATTCTTCAAGGATGTTAAACATTACTCGGGACGACCCTACTTATTTAAAATCATGCGGATCAAGTCATCCGACGGTGTGTTTATGGACAAGAAGCTATGGACATTCTCAAAGCTTGCCATCTTTGGACCCACCGGGGCCATCATAGTCCAAATTACACCGCCAAAAGGTGTTTGATTCGGGTTTTATTGGCCCACAATTTACAAGGATGCCCACGATTTTGTCAAAACCGCGACGCTTGTCAACGTCATGGAAATATCTCTCAAAGAAATGAAATGCCATAAAACGCCATTCAAGTGTGTGAGATATTTGACATCCGGGTATTGACTTTATGGGGCCATTTCCATCATCTCGAGGAAACAAATACATACTCGTGGTCATTGACTATTTGTCAAAATGGGTTGAAGCGAAAGCTTTACCTACCAATGATGCCCGAGTTGTTGTGAAAATTTTAAAATCCCTTTTTGCTAGGTTTGGAACTCCACGAGCTATAATCGGTGATCGTGGTACACATTTCTGCAATGATCAATTTGATCGTGTCATGCAAAAGTATGGTGTAACCCACCGTCTCTCGCATACCACCCCAAACAAGTGGGCAAGTGGAAGTTTCCAACCGTGGTATTAAAAGAATTCTTGAAAGGACGATGGCGAAAATCGTGCATCCCGGTCGGATAAACCGGATGACGCTGGGCCTTCCGTGACGACTTACAAAACACCCATCGGTGTACTCCATACAAGCTAGTGTAACGGAAGGCATGTCATCTGCCGATTGAGCTCGAGCACAAAGCATCTTGGGCCTTAAAACATGCAATTCGATATTCGAGACGGTGGTGATCACGTAAAAGTTCAAATGAATGAATTAAATGAACTCCGTGATCAAGCATACGAGAACTCTTTGATCTACAAACAAAAGACAAAGAAGATTCATGACTCTAAAATCAAGAACCGCGTTTTCAACGTTGGTGATCGAGTCCTTCTTTTCAATTCAAGATTGAAGATATTCTCTGAAAGCTCAAGTCCCGTTGGTCCGGTCCATTTACTATCACTAAGGTTTATCCTTATGGTACCATTGAGTTATCTCACCGATGGTCCAAATTTTAAAGTAAATGGTCATCGATTGAAGCACTACTTTGGAGAGGACATTCCACCGTGATTGTCCGGATCTACAAACTTTCCCCATGAGCCAATGAATGCGGGATCGAGTCAAGCTAGTGACTCGGTAATCAAAAACAAGAGCACACACCATATGGGTTTTCACCATATTTCGATTTCTTTCTACTATTCTACCACCCTAGTGTGGGGAGTTGCCCATTGTTGTATATAAATTAAAAAAAAATGTGTATATATCAAAAATAAAATAAAGGCCGTAATATTTCCTTTTCGTTCTATGTTTCGCATAACCATGGTACTTTGAATATTGAGGGCAATATTCATTTCTAGTGTGGGGGAATTCTCACGAATTTTATCATGTAATTATTCCACCCAATTCCCGTTTTGGCCAATTTTTTTTTTTTTTTTTTCGAGTAAGTGTTTTCACTTACTCAAGAATGGTAATCATCCGCCATGTCTAACCCACATAAGGATTGGCTAATCCAGAGCAAACGGCTCTTGGTAAAGATATCTCAAACCGTTTATGGCTTGCAATTTGCCCAAAATTGTATGGTGTTCAACTCACCATATCTTTAACTAGTGAAAAGTTGGCTAGCCGACAAGTTTATGGCTTGTGGTAAAGGCGGTTGGAAAACCATAATTGGTAATCGACTCACCAAAGATAATATTGATAATTTATCTAAGAGTTGGCTAGTCCGTAGCAAACGGCTCGTAAAGACAAATCAAAACCGTTGAAAGTCGGTGATTTGCTCAAAATCATTTGGTTATCATTGTACCAAGGTTCTTACTTGAACTAAAACAATTGGCTACTCCGAAGTAATGGCTTTTGGTAAAGAGATGAAATCCATTAATCTTTCTCAAATCATTGCTAGGGACTAGCAATATCTTAGTGTGGGGATTGATGAGTGTCTAAATACTCATCATTTTGTCTTATTTAGAATGCCAAAACATCTTAAAACACTCGAAATGCATCAAAATGATGAAAATATCACAAATAAGTGTTTTATGTGTTTTAAATGCAAAAACATCAAAATCAGATGAAAAACGTATCAAGTTTGCATAATTGGCAGTTTTAGTCCCCCAAGTTTCAAAAGTTGTCAAAAACAGTTCCTGGATATTCAAAACTTGTAAAATATCATTTTAAGTCCTTAGGGATTCATGAAGTTGTCAAAACAAGTCCTTGAAATTTAAAATTGCAAAATTACAACTTTAGTCCCTAATCTTTGAAAAATGACATAAATGGTCCTTGGATATTTTAAAAATGAAAAATAATCAACTATGATCCTTGTACTATTCATATTTGGCAGGAATGGTCCTTGTGAGAACTTTGGAAAAATGGACAGGTTTGGTCCCTCAAGTTTGCAGAATTTACAACGATGGTCCTTGTATATAACAAAAACCAAACGGACCCCCTTTTATTATTGAGCCCAGCCAAAACAAAAGACCCCTGCCAATTAACCTTGTGACCCCCCATTTTGACCCCCACTTATTATAATATCCCTCGGTCAAATTTAGTCAAACCCGCCAAACCAGAGGTACTGTTCATCGTCCTCACCCTTGCCTGTTAAACCAAAACCAGGTGGTTTTTCCTCCAGCTCACCACCTCTCCACATCACTACCTACTCTCCCAGCTCACCCCCTCCTCCTATACCAGCCACCAAGCATTAAATGCTTCCCCACCATCAAACACTCCATCCTCACTCACAAAAACTGGTTCTGCTTTACACCTCAACCCCCAGCTCATACCTACTTCCCAACTTGTCCCCTACACCTCCACAAACATCCACAATTCTTTAATTGCCTTAAAACCTACTCTAATCTGCTTTAAGACTTTTTTGCGCCAAAAACAGTTTAAATGGTTGGGATGAGTTTGACTGCATCAATGGCTAAGATTTAAAGTGGGAAAGTTTCAGAGGCATGTGGGGAGTATCTCAATGCTATAAAGAAAGAGGAGATGCAGAGGAGTGATCTATCTAGCTTAATTTCAGTTTATGCATGTCGTTTTAATTACTTTTCAAATTTCTGTGTAATAATTAGCTTTTAAGTGTTGAAATAAGTGATAACAGTGTATTGTAAACCTTTCTCAGTTATTAATTTCAAGTTTTAAATACGAATTCAGTGTATGCCATTTTCAAGCTTAAAATTCTCAAAATATTCAAAAGTTGTTTGTAGTTGATAATATGAACTCATAAGCCCATATAAGCTCCTAGATAGCTTATTAAAGCTATTAGAAACATTTAAAAGTCAGTTTAGTATAAAAAAGAAAAAATACCAAAAATACAAATAAATTAGTGAAAAATAAAAAATCAATGAATATGGTGAAGGAAGCTGAAGCAGGATGATCTCTGGATTACTTTTGGGTTAGAAGCTTTGTGGAAAGCTGTTAGGAGTGGTATTAATCACTGGTTCATGGACTTTGGCTGGAAAACAGTTGTAAGCCCCTTATAAGTGTTTTTGCATTTCAATATATAAGTAGCTTATAAGCTTTAATCTCTGTGTTTTTATGTTTCTAAATCATAGTTAAGTAGATTCCAACATTAAAACAGTAGGCTTGTTCTTTTTAATTTATAGTTGTTAAAAATTTTATTTTAACAGTCATAGTAGTATAAGTGTCAATTCTTAGTTTCATATTGTTATTGTTGTTGTTTAATGATTCTTTAGTCTCATGTTACGATAATTTAAAGATTTGAATCAGTTTCATAGTCTTAATCTGTGTTTTGCTTTGAAAAACATCAAAACAGTCTCATTAAAGGTTGTTTGGTTTACTGTGTAAACTGTGTTAAGAGGCTTGTTGTGTTGTTATTTGTTGTTGTTCTAAGTCACTTTAGTTCCTAATAGCTCGGTCAAGTCATAAAACCACCTCATTAGTTAAAAAGTCAAAATGATTTTTGAATCTCATTTCTACTTAACTGTTGGAAATTTAGATTGCATAATCATGCATTCTGGTTTGGAAGTTGTTTATTTAACTTAATTTAGTCTCTTAGTAGCTTAATACATCAAATTAGATCATCTAGGATCATTAAAAGTTCATAAAAGTCAACTGCTTAGTGTAAATTAAAAAGTCAAAATTTCCATTTGGTGGGTTTTGAATAAAATAGATTATTTTATATAGCACTTAATATTAAGTTTCAATATTTGAGCTTTTGATATATCAATATTCAACTGCTTATCTCTATCATAGTATTTTTTATATTGTCTATCTAGCTTATTACATGGCTTATTTCTTGGCTTATTTTGATAGCCTGTTTTAAAAAGTGCCCTATGCACCAGTTTTACAAGCTATTTCACAAGCTCTCACAGAGCTCATTAGTGAGTATTAGCTTGTGTATCTTAGCTTTTTGAGAAGCTCACCTAGCTATCTCAAAGTTCCAAGTTTAGTCTTTCCATTTGTAGCTTATTTGATAAGCCTACTTATGGCTTTTTGGTTGTCCCATTCCATTCAGTACAATGACCAGTCATGGTTTTTCAGTTTCTTCATAAGCTTTTCCCAAGCTTATTAGAGTAATCCAAACTTTGTAATTTAGCTTTTTGGAAAGCTTAACTGGTAAACTTGTTAAATCCAGTGTTTGTTTCCATTTCCAAACTTATTTAAGTACTTAAAATTAAGCTAGAAAGTACCTAGTAAAAACAAAAAGTGTCATGTGTAACAGTTTAGCTAAGTGCTTATTTGTAGTTTGTTTAGTGCTTATTTCTAATTCATTTTGCTTTTTCAGTTGTTAAATTAGCTTATTACAAGTTTCTTAGCTTATTTTCAGATTCCCTTTTGCTTATTCAATAGCTTATTAGCCATCTTTGCTAAATACTTGTGCTTATTACCAATTTTTGTCCACTGTTAAAAAAATAAGCTCAAACTGAGCTTATTAGTTGTTTTTAGAAAAGTTGTAGTTTTAAAATTGCTTATTTCAAAGGTATTTAAGCGGTTTCAAAAGAAAAATCAAAAATAAAAAGTTTGCAAAAAGTCATTGCTGGGATTCGAACACTGGCCACCCAGCTCACCACACACACACCATACCAACTGCCCTTGGGTCTTTGACTGGTTATGGTTTGCACACTTTAATATATAACCCTTCTTTGTCCATTTAGCTTATACGAATGTTTTAGCTTATTTACAGCTTATTACAATAAGCTTTTACCTCTTTTGTAATTTTCCTAGCTTTGTATTGTTAATAAGTATTTTACAAAAAAGTTTCAGATTTTTCTGAATAGTTTTAGTATTTTTAATCATTTAATTAGTCTAAAATAGTATTTAATTCATAATAAAAAATATAAAAGTCAAAAAAATATAAATCTTTTTTCTAAAATTTTCTTTTGTCATATAGTAAGTAAGAAAATTGTTTTTACACTCGTAGGACTTTTATTTCACAAATTTTACGTTTTTAATTGCGCACTCGCGTAATTTTTATATATAACGCACGTTTTCATTCTAGGCCACGTTTTTAGATAATTTAAGTTTACGTTTTAACTTAAATAGTTTATTTAAGTTATTTTGTTTTATAAATCACAAAAACATCATTTTAAAAATAGTGATAGCGTTTATTTAATATATTTTAGCTTTTTAATTTTCTTTAATTTGCATTTAAGCCCCTGTAATTTACAAAACTTTTTCTTTAGGTATAAATATTCCAAAATCCTTACTGATCACTATCCTTAGTGATTATTCGACATCTGAATTTGTTCAAACACCATTCATCCTCCGTGGGACTTAACGACCCGGGAATCCACTATATTCTCCAGATCTTAATTGCATTTGCTTCTGAGCTGTTTGAAGTTTATTACGGTTGACCATTCACAAGTGGTTAGCTTGTGTGATAAACTTGACTGTTTGGGAGCCAATCAATCATATATACCAAAAAGATCCTCAGATTTTTGTTCTCCCGCCTTTTTACTACTTTGACAACCACTATTGGCTGGTGATACGTGAATATCATCAAAAATGGTATCCGAAACCCCATCAACGTCGCTGTCGTTAGCGAAGTCTTCTCCTCCATGCTGTGACCCAATCGAGATATGACCATCACTATGAAGAACCTCATCATCCGAGATGTACTCCGGTTCTTTGTAATTCAGGAAGCTCGGGGTCTAAGCAAATAGCTCTTTAGCAGGATCCAAGTACACCTTACCTTTATAAATAATTTTAAACTTCTCCAAAATATTATCAGGCCGATTAGTTTTAATACACAAACGTATACGAGTGAACAAAGCGACAAGATTCTCCTCAATATCCATAATCTCCCCCAACTTCTTTCCGATCTTAATAAACGTTTCACGAGACCACAAATTCAACGGGACACCTTCGATGTCTACCAATACAATCCGTTCATCACTAACAAAGTCATGAGTCGCAAGCTGAAAAACATAGAACCAAGACTTAACTCCAGTGTGAAGTAACATATTGTTTCTCACAGACTCATTAATCAGTTCAATCATCACCCACAAACCTCCGAGATATGTCAACTTAACCCCCGGGAATCCTTCCTTAGTAAGAAGAGTAAGCATATTAGGAATGTAGCTTACGTCTTTAACCTTACCCATTACATGCTGAGACAAATCCCGAGCATAAACACATGAGTCATCCAACACTAGGGAAGGAGTGTCGGGAATCGAAGCAAAAGAAACATTCGAATGGTTGCCTTTAATGACGTTCACAAACGATCCAGGAGAAGGGTAGTTTTTAGGTTGAGTATAACCCGCTGGTTTAGTGTAACCCGCTGGTTTAGGGTTAAAAGTTGGCCGTTCAAAACGGACGACATTAGCATGAAGATGAAAACGCCCCACCCATAAAGTACACAAATTACAAATCAATCGGTCAACATCATCGACCTTTATAAAACGAACGAAAGCAAACCTCTTACCGGCTTTGGACTTGCGATTAGGAATGTAAACATCAACAACCTTACCGTACGCCTCGCACAGTTTCCACAAATCGCTAGATCCAAAATTCTTAGGAAAGTTTGTGACAAAAATCGATTTAGATAAACGTACGACATGATCTTCCTTTGAACGAAAAGAAGACATCACGAAAGAAGATGGAAAAAGGAATAATTATAAAAAGGATTTGGATTGAAGGGAGATCTGGCGATCCTAAGGGATTTGATTGGATTAGGGTTTGAGAGGTCTACTACTACAAGGGTTGTTGGCATAAACATATGAGGCATTCTTACTGGCTTCATTTCTCATCTCCTCCTTGGTGGTTTCTAGGAAATTACTCAACTTCATTTCTCATCTCCTCCTTGGTAGCTTTATTTCTTACTGACTTTTTTGGTCTTTACTTTTACGCTTTGACCTTAAGTATTTTTGTTTATATTACATAATATTTGATGCAAAATATATAAACGATTGAGTTTTAAATGTATTTTCTATTAGTATAATTTTCATTAAGTATTGTATAACACAAACAAAAATATTTATAGTCAAAGTTAAGAAAGAAAGACCGAAAAAATCAATAGCGGACAATAATTTTGAAACGGCGGGAGTAGTTATTTGTATATACATGACATATTTAAAGTTTAAGAATGATATATGTACATTATAAGTTTGAGTTGAATATACATATATACAATTATAAGTTTAATTTAGATATATACGCAATTTTAAGTTTTTGAAAAAAATATATATGCAATTCCACTAGAAGAGAAACATGTAGCAAATTAAAAGATGAAGATTTATTAAGAAAAAAAATTGACACGTGCCAAGTGACAGAATAAACTGGACTTTAATAATTTTATGCATTTAAATTAGTTTTTTATTTTATTTTATTTTATTTATTTATTACTTTTTTTTATCATTGCTCATTTGCATAGAAGTGAGCTGCATATGATAGAATCTTTCATATCTTTTTTCTTTAAAGGTATTGTGATGTCTTGCGTGCGTTGCTGCATGCAAGACTAAATAAAATATTCATGAATAATGTATTTTAGTTTATTATGTTATTTTTAATAATAAATTTACTGGATATCGAAATTTCAGATAGCGCGCGCCTGTTCGGCTCGAACCCCGATGGCCGTGTCTGCCGGGCTCGAGCCCGCTTGGTCCGCCGATTCGGGCTCAGCCCATTTACCTGTTGCCGCCTTCGAGCTGAATATTGTATAATGTCTTTATTATTTGTAGTAGTGAAATTTAATGCAGGAATTGTGTTTAATTTGATTGTACAATATGCTTGATAATTTGTATTTCTTGTGTAAAGGGTGTTTTAGTAACTGTATTAATTGTATTTATTGACCAGTTAAATAATTGACTACATTAAAAAACATTAATGCGGTGTTTTGTTGTACACTATGCTTCTTGTCTTGTACGTCTGCATATTACGTGCACTAAAGTGTTGTACAATATGTTTCTTTTCTTGTAAGTAGTAGTCATTATAGTCATTAATAACATTGACCACTTTAATAGCATTAATGTTGTAAGTCTGAAAATAAGTCTGAAATTACAAACATGTTATTTTGTTGTACACTACGCTTATTTTTGTTGTAATCAAAATTGGTTGCATTATTATACATTGTCTTAAATGGTTGTAGTTTTTGTTGAAAGGTGTTTTAATAAAGATTAATATTGTTTGATAGAATTTTGGTCTTAAAATGACACCACGCTTTATTTTGTTGTATAAGGGTGGTGGCAACCATGCCTAAGCCTTTTTTCATGCCTAATCACCCACCAATAATATCCTTCCATCTCATCTCATACCTAACAATAGATTTTTAGTGGCAACCATCCTAACCCATACCTCAACTATTTTTTTTTTAATTTTTTTTATAATTATATTAAACAATTTAATAAAAACATAATATTTTATTAATACTTAAAAGAAAACTACATAAACTAAATCGCATTAATAAAAACAACGAACTAAAACATATATCTAAAAATCGCAAGTCCATCCATATTTCGCCGCGAGCTCACGTTTTTTGCCAAGAGTGAACGCTAGTATATTTGGGTCGGTTATGTTATCGTCATGATTCCTTATAAATTTAGCCCTTCATATGCTTTTCTTCCATTAAAGCGATTTTTGTCGCCAAGAACTTTTCGACCATTTGATTCTTTGCAACTTTTATCGCCACCGCCGTCTCGCAATAGTTGTGTCTTATTTGTTGTGTATGTGTAAGCTCATGACTACACTATGCATTGTCTACGACTTCGCCGGCCTTTTGCCTTTTCTTTCCGCGTAGGAGTGTTGTCGACATTCGGATCGTGAAGCACAGTGTTGTTGTCATTGCTTCCTGACTCGTAGTGGGCGGATTCCGACGACTTTCTTCGTTTTGGAATGAGAAGTAGATCATTCATACTACATCCTGTTGTTCCAACCATTTGTATTCTTGCTTAACAACGTCCCAAGCATCAATATGAGTAAACGGCTTGCCGCTTTGTTCTTAATCGGCCATGGCATTTGTCATCACGCTAACATCACTACACCCACTCTCACGAATCGCTTCTACAATTATAAAAGTAATAACTATAAATTCATAAAATATACAATTATAATAGTAAAAGTATAAATTAATACAAGTATACAATTATAAAAGTAAAAGTTTAGAAATTACTTGTTGGACGTATAGCCCATTAAAGATACCCATTTCAAGTTCATAGTTTTCCACTTTGTGTTCAAGGCATGAAAAGATCTAGTTGTGTCTTTCACGTTTCTTGAAATCTTTCAAAATTCTTTTCCAAAACTATCTCTACTTGTTCATTCCCAACGACTCTACATGTCGAGATATGAACCCAAGCTTTTAGCCAAAGTCGCCTCTTGACAGCGCCCAAGCTTTTTTTCCGCTTTATTCGGTTGTTTTTTTTTTTTTTTTTCACTTCTTGGACTTCTTGAATTTCTTCATCATTTTCTAACATACACAAAATTATAAAAAAAATTCTAAAAAAAAAAAATTAACAAATAAAATATACCAAATAAAAGTGTAACAAATAAAAATTAAAACAAACAAAATCTTAACAAATAAATATTCTAACAAATAAAATTTTAACAAATAAAATTAACAAAAAAAATACCCATGGGAGTTGGTTGTTCTTTCGGAACCACATCATCTTCATCATCATCCAAGTCAGATAGCGGTAGCCTCGCTCAACACTTGGTTCACGCCATGAAGGACCGTCACGGACTCGAATCAGCCAAAGTCACTTGAGGGGCATCGTGTATTGAGTTGAGTCAATGGTGGTGGTTGGTGAAAATATCGGGGTTGAAAGACGGTGGAGAAGTCATTTGAGGATAATATTGAGGAGGACTTATTTGAGGAATGTATGGAGCGGGTTGTGATTGAATTTGTGGGCGAATGGAACGAGAACCTCGTCCACGACCTTTGGATGACTAACCACCTTTGATTTTCTTGGATCCAGCGAGAATGTTTTTAAAAGTGTAAAGAGATGTGATTTAATTTGTGTTAAAAATAGGATTGAGTTTGTTAATTTATAGAGGGAGTAATTTTTTTTTTTTTTTTTTTTTTTTTTTTTACACCATGCAACGGCTAGTACATTTAATGTCCAACGGGTATAATTTAAACCCCAACGTTCTAATTTGTTTCATGCCAATTCAGTATAACATATCGATTCTACAAATCCAAGCTCCATGCCGTTTCATGCCGATTTGGAGGCAATACCCACACCGATCGGTATCAACCATGCCGATTGTGATACCGAATGGGTTGCCAGTACCCTAATATGCTTACTTTGTTGTAATTCTGAAAATTGGGTGCATTAAAGTGTTGTAAACCATGCTTAATTTCTTGTACGTCTTAAAATTAAGAGTGAGATGCCTTCGTGCATTATAAGTAGTATAGATATCTTATTTCATAAGCATTAGACGATAAAAATACCCAAAATGTAGTATTATTATAGGTCACTCTCATTTAAAAACCGTCTTTATCAAAAAAGAAATCGAAGAAAAAAGTAGGGTGGACATAACGTATAACAAGTAATAACCACTTTCATGTCTAACCACTTTTGTGTCTAATTTATTTTCAGTATCATAGCTGTTAGCATTTTCTTAATTGCGACTTAAATTCGTTTGGATGTATTTTTGGTGATTCTCAGTTGATCAGTTCACTTCACACTAAACTAAGTTTCTTTTATCAGGGAAGAGATCTAGTGAGAAGACAAAATGAAATAAGAAGAATGAGAAGAAATTTGAGTCACACACTTCAAATGAGGAGGAGAAATTTAAGAGGAGATGCATCTATTTCTTTAGGTGCATCTGAAATGTGCGGCTGTGGTTTCTTCTCACATTTCTCATTTTAATTTTACTTCTCATTTGATCCTTACTCTTATCTTTAAAAGAAACCATTTCAACTTTAACTCAAATCCAAAGAAGAAGGTGCATACGGTTTTTTCAATTTTGATATGATACAAAATTACGTAAAATAGCTCACACTGTATACTTGATGATCACATAATTAAAATTGCTATACATCTTTGACAAAGGAGGTTGGTTAGTTTTATATTAAAGGATCTATACATTCTCTTTTCTTTTCATATTCAGAAAAAGAAGTTGACATATATAACACCTACGATTTTCCATCTATGTTTCTTAGAAAATAACTCGAAAACAACATATATAGGTCATTACATTATTACACTAGCATATTTTTCTCGGAAGAAAAATATATGTGGAACCAAATTGAATTGAGAAATGATAGGATGTCTAAACAACATGCCTAATTATATGACTAATATTATGTTGCAAGAGTTTATTGGTTGGAACAGCGGACTCACTTCTTCACAAAGCAATAAACTCTTGCTACATAGTGTTAGGCATATAATTAGACATGTTTTTTAGGCATCCCTAGCCTATCTTTTCTTAATTGAATTTATACTTGTAAGAGTGTGGATTCAACGACGACACATGACCAAAATGAATTTATACTTGCAAAATCGAAACTCTAAGACTTACAACTACTATATGTGGAACCAAATTAAATAGACTTGAGAAGGTGATGATACAACAAATTAAGATAAGAACTCCAAACCTCTAAACTGTTAAATCACTACAAAAAATACCTCTATTATCCACACTTAATTTGCTACGGTATGATTAGGTATGGACATTTTTTTATATAGATAATAATTTTGCTACACTAATATATGTCACAACTATTTTAAAAATTAATCCACATATATAAGTGTGTACAATTACAATAAAGCTACACTTATATCTGTAGCATATGTTTCCACACTTTTTATTATAAACATTTTTTGCAATTTTGGCACACTTTTAGGTGTGGACAATTTCCATACTTTTAACTATATAAATTTGGATAATATCTCCACACTTATATGTGTGGAAAATTTTGTCATACTCATTACTACAACACATGAGAAAGTGTGAAATTAATAATTTTACACATTTTTAACTGCGATCATTTGCCTTTAAAATATGAAGAATTCAACTAGTTTTTTTTAAGGAATGTAGTAACCGAAGACATTTATCCTATAGTACATTAGTAATTACTCCGATCAGGCTGCAAACCGATCAAGACTTTAATTAATCCGAGATAAATTACTTAGCAGGTTGCAAACCGATCGAGACTTTAATTAATCTTTTATACATTTATATAATAAAATAATTATATTATTTTAAAAGTATTTTACTAAAATAATTTTATTGAGAAAAAATTGGGCCAATTAGGTTTCTTTATTTTGACACGTAGCAAAATCAAGCATTATTATTATCCAATTGAAATACAAACTTTAATAAATTTGATGGAGGAAAAAAATAAAAGAAAATATAGGTGTCAAATTTGTAAAAATCAAAACTTAAAAAAAAGATGGGGTAATTAATAAAACTGTAATGGCTGAATTGTAAATAAATTATATGGAGTTAAGTATAAACTTATAAGTTTTTATTTTTTTAATAACTTTAAGAAATAAACAAATAACCCCTTAGACTTTATACCTCCTATACATGTATACGCACGAGGTTATAAATATCAAAATGAAAGCAAATGTCATTGTGTATGTAATTAAATACATGAGGTTGTACGTATACGAACAACTCATGTTATTCCTCTTTATAAGTTTAAATAAGCATATATGAAAAAATACTATTTTTTTTTACTATATGCGTTCAATAAAAACTCATGTTATTTTTTTTATAAGTTTAACCTATAAGTAATCAGGTTTGCAAATTATATACGACAAAATTATTATCAACGAGAATATAGATATCAAATGTAAGCACGCGTTACTGTGATACGAAAATAAATATACGTGATTGTAATTATAACAATGACTCATGTAATTTATGTTTAATGTTTGTATAAAGATACTTGAAAAAACATTTTTAAAAAACATTTTTAACTTCATCAATAGTCATTATGTGCTATTAAATTTGCATATTATGTATAAACTAATATCAATTATTGAATTTAAACAACAATATCAACCTCAACACTCACAGTTAAATAAAGTTAAATCTTTCATCCAACAAAAATCTTAATAAAATATTAATCGATATTAATACATAATACAAATGTTTATGTACTTAATCGATGTAAAAATCCGTGCATAATTATTAGTTGTACTTATATCACAATTATAAAATATTAAACGTGAACAAATTGTTATATTTCCATATATTGAATTAAAATTTTAAAATGGAAAATGATTCTCATGCTTAAGTCATATGCCTAAAAATATGCCTAAACAACTCATTGTTTGACACATGGATTCCACTAAATCTTTTTTTTCATATCTACTATTGATCTAGCCAAGTGTCTCAATCTCTTTGTTAGACATAAAATTAGTCTTGTGAGTTAGTCATACCAATCAACACTCTTTTAAAATAAATTGTATTCATGTATAAATTTTGTGGAGAGACTTATAACCGGTACCTGATACTTAAGATCCCACAATCATTCACATAGCCGACGCCATCAGAAGTATCACTTCTTATATTTATTTCAAAAGTTGCATGAATCAATCTTTGTAGAATAAATCATTTCACTCCTATAAAATAAGAAACAAAAACTCTGAAAACACTCTAGTATACGATAAATAACTATTTGTTGAAGTGACACAAGCCCAAAAGTCTCATAGAGTCCAAAGATTCCAACTGTCTCCCTATAGGCTCTTCCCCACTACATTCACTTTAATATATCCATGTCATCCATGCATATTTATGATTTATTCATCTGTGTTTAAAGTTTCTTAAATTATACTCGTAATAGAAAGTGTAAAGAAATCGATGTACGTAATATATATAGAGCATCACAGTGAAAACGTTAAGTATTAATTATGTAAGTTCTAAACCGTGTGTCTCATTTGCCCTATCTTATATAGGGCTTGTAAAAGGAGTAAAGTTATAAACTAAAAAAAAATGATGTCTTATAAAAGAGGAAGTAAAACGATCTAATTTAAAAGAATTTAAAATATACTGTAATATGTTATATGTTACTTTAACTTGATAATTTTATCATTGTTGGGTAACCTTAACAACACCCTTTTATATAACTAAATTATTTTGTTCGAACACAATGGCTATGTTTAACAAACTATCAGTTAGCAATAACAGTTTATTTTATAAAAGTATTTGGCAAAACAGTTATAGCTGCAATAATAATATGTAAAATTATGTGAAGGACTTACATATTTAAATATAAACTAAGCATATTACTTTTGTATGGGGGCATTTTAAGTAATTTGTAAATTTTACTGCTCTAATGCTAACTCCTAATTTGTAAATGCTTCTTCAAAGAGCAGTGAAAAAACTAGCAATTTTATAATTTTATACATGCTAACTATTTCCGTCAAAACAAGCTTTGTGTATCAATAACGCTAAAAGCTAAAAGCTAAATGCTAGTTGCTCAAAAATGCTCTTATATGCTCGTTGCTAAACACACCCAATATGTAATTGATCAATTCCTATGCAAAGTTGATTTTTAAGAAGGTAACCGACCCTATGCCTGCTTTTGCTGACCACTCTTACAGTCAACATAAAAGGGGTAACTCATGTAATACTATAATTAGAGGACGATGTGGTCAAGAACGGAGATAAATAGCTACAAAGTATCAAGGATTTTGGCATAAAACTATATGATTGGCAATATCAAACATAAAGTTGCTGGTTTAATTTTTGTGTTAGAGATATGTGAAGTATAAGTAGTGTATGAGTTGTTTTATTTCAAAAAAGATTTCTAGCAACAAAATGAGTTAAACAGCATGTAATTAATCCGGATTATATAGTGTCTATGTAGGGATCGGAATGAGGGTTAATTAAGCCGGCCAGGTGGCTTAAAAGGCATGTTTAAAAATGGGAAACATAGTTTAGAAAAAATTAATGAATTGACAGGAGATTAAAGCATAATACAAGATTTAACTCATTAGGGATTAATGGATATAGTGGGGCTAATGGATGGGATCAAGTGCAATCTTGTCTATTTGCTTCTTAAATCATTCCTTAATACAAACCTATTAAACACCACAAACTCTAGGTCAGTAGCTTAAATAAAAAAAAGTAATCTTTCAAACATTGTGTGTGCATTTCATATAAATTTATTTTGAGATGCACTAGTTGCACAACATGTGTGCATAGTTTTAATACGACATCATCTTAATAAGTACATACAAATATGTCATATTTGTATATACACACAACTGTGATACTCCGATTTCCTTTGCTTTTATGTCACTTAAAGGAAAAAGTTTCATTTGGATCAAACAAGTAGGGTATAGTAAGATGTCAGAAAATGTTTATTTTCATTATGTAATTAAATACTCTTGACCCAACCAAAATTATTTATTATATTTATGAGATTATTTAAGTCATTCATGTGCCATGTTGTATAGGTACAATATATATCTTTCATTCAAAATGTATCATTTATGTGCAAGTGTTGCCCATGTCGAATCTTGCTTTTTCTAATGTAGCTTTCAAAATGTGGTTAAATTGACACGAAACTAGAGAGTTTTAGAGCTACTATAATAAAAATATATGAACATTATTGCTACCTATACCAATTATTCTAATCATATGTTCAAAATGAAATGTGTTAAAAAGGTTCTCAAATTAGTAGTTATCTAATTATTAAATTTCTTTTCCGAATGATCATGATAACTAATTAGCTATATGCATTCATAAAATTGAAACGATGATGATTAAATATTTATTTATTTATTTATTTATTTTTTATATAATTCAACATTACCAGAAAACCAAAGCTACTAATAGTTTAACATGCTTTCTTTTTAAAAAAATAGTTTAACATGTTAAATCAGTCCGGTCTACACTTGTTTGTTTCTCAACTTTCTTTTTCAATTATTTGAAGAAGTTGAGGTCGACATATGCAGGGGTGGCTCAAGGGTAAAGCAAGCTAGGGCTTTAGGCCTTCAAAATTTTAAGGCCCCGGATTTTATGTATATGTGTTTGTAAGTGTTGGAAATGTATATATTTACAAACATTTGAATGTCCGGATTCGAACTCGTGACCACGGGATTGCACACATTAGCGAATGAGAATTAAAGTTAATAATTAATGTTTATGTTTACGATTAATTATTACACATTAAGTCCGGTTAACGATCGTTAAGTATTTAACGGAAAAATATTAACGACCGTTAAATGGAAAGAAGGACTAGAAATGGAAAACTTGGAAAAGTTATGGATTGGGCTTTGGGCTTTCATTGGTGGCGGCCATGGGGCCTATACAAAGCCTAATTCACAAACTGTTCACTAAGTTCTCTTAGTATATAAGGAGGGTAGGTTACAGGGTTTCATACACACATGCGTTGAATTAACCCTGATCTCTCCTCTCTCTCTTGTCCCAATCGGCCGAACACCCCATTTGTAAGGGGAGTTTGGTTTCGTTTTTCTTAAACGAGGACTTGTGTTAGATCTGTGATCGCCGATTCGTTGGTTAATCGTGTGTACAGAACGTGGTTGTAAGACATTATTCTTACACCAATTTGTACTTCTTTGTTTTGCTTTGCTCGAGGGTTGTTTTGCTTTGCTCGAGGGATTTGACATTCGCAGAGAGACGTTACGCATACTTTCGCTTAATTAATTTATTTGTTATGATCTTAAGTCTTCCGTGTCTCTTGATGTCTTTATGTTTTATTGTATTTTATATATCATAAACTCAACAGTGGCATCACGAGCCTTGTATAACAAGTAATTAATTCTTGAAACACATAATTAAAATAAACATGAATGTGTTATTTTTTGTATGCATAGATCTAGGGTTTGCAATCCTAAACCCTAATTTTTATAGGGCGTTTATTTTGGTACCCTAATTGGGTTTTGTAAACTAAAGTTTTAATTGGATTAGAAACCCTAAGATGCATGCAACTTTATGTGCATATGCGTAACTCTGTTTTAATTGCATTAATTGTTAAGTGTAATTTTATGTCCATGATAATTATCTGCATGTTTTATCATGGATCTGCTTTTATTGTATGTCTTTCTTGTTTAAGTGATATACTCTAAATTTTGATAGATCTAAAATTGGGGAAGACCTCCATCATTATTAATTTAATAAGATTTATCAAAAACCGTTTGCATGTGGCTATTTGATATGCATGACTTTTATTTGTTATGCATTCATTGTTTATTTGTTTATTTTTATAAATACTTGCTTGTTTGTGTTTTCTAACAAGAGTATTTTTACAAGAAAAATAAACTGACGTAAACAATTGTGAAACATGTATTTTTAAGAATAGTAATCATAATCGTTTAATTGATTGATGACTTTAGTACAAATGACTTTGGTACAAATGACTGAACGGCTCACCCATGAGAATGAACTAATAAAAGGGGTTTAAAGAAGTGCGCATAGTCACACTGAATGGATGTCTAAGGTTGTGCTTTAGCGCGTGCACAGTCCTCCTCCCTGTAAGTTCGGTGGAGCTACTTAGTAAGCCATTAAATGTGCAAGCTCATCTTAAGGCGAATTAGTTTTAATTCCATGCGCCACTTGGTGGTAATTATCCGAAACACTAAGTGTTTACACTTATGCAAAAGTACGGTATAATGGATGATAATTAACACTAAATTCCTTGATTGGTGAAACCAATACCTCAATTAAAGTTTGATGATGAAAAACTTAAACATTAAAACAAGATATAAATGTTTTAATAAAACTATGCTACAAAGATGAATGCATGACATTTTGTACATATTAGATTTTACATCAAAATTATTACCCTTTAATTTAAGTTATATGCCATCCAACGAAACGGAAACACCTAAGATTACCTTTTATTTGCGTGAGATCGTGACTTAGATCGTAATCAAAGGATAAAATGTCCACGTGTCGTGAGAACGGGCATGGACGATTTTGCGATTTCTTAAGTTGGACAACTTAATTGAGTTTTGTAGTGAGCGGCAACTCGAGGCATAAGATGGGATAAAACATGTTTACATGGCAATTGAAATTGGCTATATGTAAATCCCATAAATCTAGGAATTGCAATTGAAATTGGCAATTGAGCAAAAGCTCTACCACTTTGTATAAGGTTCATTACTAGCGATCAAGCGATGTGATGAGATTATGACAATTTGGATCCTAGTTTTCATGAAAATTAAATGGTTATATGCTTATGAACCATGGGTAATTAATTTTCTTGAAAAGGTTAATTATCGAAAATACTAAATTGAATTTTGTAATTCTTTTGAATGTATAATTGCAACATTTAACCGTAAACAAAGTTTAGTCTTTGATCAATAAATTGCTCCATTCGCTTTCAAACATTGTTTGATCGAGAATAATTTATCGAAAAGACAAACGAAGTCTCTTTTCCATGGGAGAAGCATGAGACTCAATCCTATTCCTTTTCATGAATGAGAAAGGTATAATAGGAACATTTGAATTGTCTAAATTTAATGTAACTCATAGCAATGAATTGCACATCTTATTTTCCATAAAGATTTCATTACCCTCATTTGGTGAATGAATCCTTTGTAACAACATGAATGTTGGTTAACTAGAAAACATGTATATGAGTTACTAAATTAGAAGCTAGACTAATTACCGCGAAAATTGGTAAAAGGAAAACTAGCTTAATTTATCTAGTTGGTTTACTTTAACCTTTAAAGGTGCTACATACCAGTATGGGGATGGTAGACCTGTTAAGGAAGAAATTGCATACCCAAATTTTTCAAGTTAATAACATTGATGGATAACCCATCATTCAAAGAGTAGAATACACTTTTTAGTACCTTAGTAATGATTACGTATGGTTCTTTAAAGGTGTAAGAAAGTAAAAGCAAGCAAGTTGTTTTCACTTGGTTATGCAACACTTACAATGTTGTCGATTCGGTGGGAGCATTTGTGTTGCATTACTGAATAAGAAGTTGTTTTAATGATTTCTAATTAAGTGGGAGCTACAAGCCTTATTTCCTGTGTAGTAACCCAGATTATCTTCAAAAGATAATTACTTTCCAATTGTAGGCACTTATGTTTTTTTTAAGGATTGTCATGTGCGTTTCCTTACAAATCAATATAGTCCTAAATCTACTAGTTATATCTATGACACAAATCATATTAATCAAATAAACGAACGTGTATCGTGTTGTGTATATGTTACATGATGTTGTTCCATGCACAAGTGGGAGAAATCTTTATTGTGTGCAAGGTATAATACATATTAATATGATTTAAGTGAATTCTCTTGACTGAAAAGTAAGAGAATAACGTTCTAATAGGAAGTATACATTTAAATATGTATGATTGCCCTATTAAGAACATGTGTCAAGATGATAACAAAGACTACTTTATTTTAAATATTTATGTCATTCAATATTTAAGAAACACTTGTAGTTACAATTTATGTTACGTGAGAGCGTGAACTAGATTGTAGCCAGGTAAAATATCCACGTGTCGTGAGAACGAGCATGGATGATTCTGCAGTTTCTTACATGGAACATTTCATGGAATGACATAATTAAATGAAGTAATCTAATACTACTTTGAATTTAAGTATTCGTTGAATGACTTAAATATATGTAGTAATTATTAACTTGAAATATTAATTGAAACCTGAGGTGGTGTTCATAATTACTTTAATTATAAATGTTTATGATTTTGTAAATTCACAAACATAAAGTCTTTTAAAGACTTACAATATAAAGTAAGACATTAACTTGCTATGTTTTAAGACATTTGCATGAAGTCAATGTGTTGATCAATGACTTATAACGTATAGTGGGATTATAACTGATATGTCTTTTGACTTGGTCAAAATACTTGTGTTATAATGCATGCAATTGATTTGGTAATTCTATTGTACCATTAAGTTTTACTTTGTTGGTAGATAGGTAAGCCATAGAGTAGATGGTTATCTAAAATATTGTTAGATTTTCTTACAATATTAATTCTAATGAAATACCATAGTTTTATGGTATGTTCGATTAGAAGAATCAAAATCTATTGGCATGTTTGATTCAAGATAACTATAGTTTCTTCCACATGTTATCAAGGTTAGAAGATTGAGTATAGATTGAATATACTCAATAAGACTCAACCTAGAAGATTGATAAGACACCATTTGTTTATGGAATGTGATGAATCACATTAAGTCTTATAAATGAAGTTCAATTTGTTAAACTACTTATAGAGTGAGTTGTAACAAACTAATGTTAGAACTGTCAATGTTTTTGTAGTATCCCAAAAGAGAACAATGTATTGTTGCTCTACTTGATAAACTATTTAAAGGTAATCTTTAAATTTTTAAAAGCAAGTGGGATTTTGTATAGATCTTGAAAGATTGAATTACAAAATACATAATCTTCTAAAATGCACTAGCAAATATCATAATGAGGCTAAACATGAAAATGATTGACCTTAATATGATGGAATTGTCATTCATAGATTCGTAAGGATATCTCGGATATTTAATATCTTTGAGGAATATGAGTTACTGAGGATCATGGTAAGCTTCGTTAATCATAATGATGAATTTATCAAATGTTGAATTGTGGTAAATCAATCATACTATGAATGTTGAGATGTCGTCCATAAAGATAATCAACTTTAGATACTTGGTTTATCTTAATAATGAATATGAGTTTCTTCAAAGGATGGAAACCCTAGTGGTTTAAATCTTTATGTAGAAATCATATGGACAATATTATACACATATTTAATGCATGTCTAGTGATAATAATATTAATCATATTTAAGCAATTAACTATGATTGAATATTCTTTACTAGATACATTAAATAGAAGTATAAAGATTATAATTGTCATACTTAGTTTCATTGATATGAAATTTTGACAATGAATGTCATAACTCTTTGTTGTGGAATTACTTTTGCGAGGACGATGAGTAATACAAAGAAGTTTCATGAATTCAAATAATCCTTGGATATGTACAAACTGCAAGAATCCATGAATGGATATATGCAAGCATCTAAGAGATGTTTCTTATGTTTAATATTAAATCCATGTTTGACTTAATAATTAAAATAAGATAGCTCATAAGTATTCCTAAAAGCTAGTGGGAGTATTATTTTAAATCTTATATGTTGTATGGGCAACTACATTCCACCTAAATTAAGTTTTAGTTGGGAATGAACTTCGTTTGTAAGATTTGGAAATAAGATATATAACCTTGAAAAATATGTTTATTATTATAAATATATGCGGTAAATAAATGAGTCTAATAGAACATGATAAACACATATTTTTGACAAGATAGATGAGATCTTAAAGTTTAACTTGAAGATTCATCATGAACATCATGTTGTGTATACGATTGTTGTGTCATGCTTGATTACAAGATGATTTGACAACATTGAAAGTTATTAGTGTAATAAATATTTTAAAACGAATACGTTTGGATTTAGAATCACATTCCACAGTCTGGAGATGCTCCTAGATTCTATGGATGAAAATATGGCAATTATTTCATAATTTTCATTGCCAACAAACTTGAGTTTGGTAGGCACCAACATTACACTATAACTGTTCGAAGTTTACGGACGTTTAAAGAGCATATTGTTGTACACAATGATGCTGGTATAATTGAGATGACACTCAATTCTAGTCATGGTATCCTTGATGATGACCATGTTGACTAGTTATGCTCAACTAGGAGCATAGTTGCATTATACATTAAAGAAAAGAATACTTTAAAACTTTAAAGTTTTGAAAGATGATTGTCATAAAAGGGTGGTTCGGTTATCACGCACCTTATGGAATGATATGACAATATCAAGATATGTGTAAACATATACAAGAAATTCACTTATTGAATTTTTTGAAATGAGTATTCTCAAAATTCCTATAGATCAAAGTTAATTGAAATTATGCCTTGTCAACAAGTATGATTCTCATGACTTGTGGCAAAATTCATTAACTAGTATTATCATGCATTGATCTATTTAGTATTTGGATAAAGGATGTTAAACAATTATTATTTATAATGAATTAAAGTACGGTATACGTTTAATTTCATTTATAATATTGTGTCCTATGTTTGCATGTTTAAATCCATGAATAACTTAAGTTATTCTAAATAATCCGTTGTCAATCAATAACATGGGAATGATATTGAATTAAGACAAATATGAGTATTAGTTATAATATACTTGAAAGTATATTGATGCGTAGCATGACTAATTTCAGATGATATTCAATGAATTGAGTATAGGACTTATCCCACTAACATGATGATACTTTATGGATCTTTGTCATTAAGTATATCATGGATATTTATCCTCTGACTTGAGATACAAGAGATATGTCATGGATGTAGTGCATTTTGTGAAGCAATCTAACGCTATACGAATCGGTAGTTATAAGGGTTGTTTTCGTATGTTGCGAAATTTATGAATCCTCGCTTGAAGTCAAAATGGGATTTGTTTCCTTCAAATTTATTTTGAAGTATAATACTCTTGGGCCCTCGTAGGGTTGTTAAGATGTTTGCATGGCCATGCCCAGGTCTTCCGGAATATGTTCGGAAGAATTGGTAATCTTAATCAATCACATAAAGCGAGAAGCGAATAGTTAATTAAGAAATGAGTGAGATCCATATTCTTATTAACATGGTATTAGAAACAAAGGATGAATATGATGATGAATCATCAAACTTGGTTTTCTCCGAAAACCATACACGAGTTGTACCGGGGCATTGGCGTGTTGCTAGACGCTAACCAATGTCATTTCACGTTTTGTAAACATATCCAGTGGGGTCGTTGGAAATGTATATATTTACAAACATGTGAATGTCCGGATTCGAACTCGTGACCACGGATTGCACACATTAGCGAATGAGAATTAAAGTTAATAATTAATGTTTATGTTTACGATTAATTATTACACATTAAGTCCGGTTAACGATCGTTAAGTATTTAACGGAAAAATGACTAACGATCGTTAAATGGAAAGAGAAGGACTAGAAATGGAAAACTTGGAAAAGTTATGGATTGGGCTTTGGGCTTTCATTGGTGGTCGGCCATAGGGCCTATACAAAGCCTAATTCACAAACTTGTTCACTAAGTTTACTACTTAGTATATAAGGAGGGTAGGTTACAGGGTTTCATACACATGCGTTGAATTAACCCTGATCTCTCTTCTCTCTCTCTTGTCCCAATCGGCCGAACACCCCATTTGTAAGGGAGTTTGGTTTCGTTTTTCTTAAACGAGGACTTGTGTTAGATCTGTGAATCGCTGATTCGTTGGTTAATTCGTGTGTACTGAGCGTGGTTGTAAAGACATTATTCTTACACCAATTTGTACTTCTTTGTTTTGCTTTGCTCGAGGGTTGTTTTGCTTTGCTCGAGGATTTGACATTCGCAAAGATGTGACGTTACGCATACTTTCGCTTAATTAATTTATTTGTTATGATCTTAAGTCTTCCGCTGTGTACTCTTGATGTCTTTATGTTTTATTGTATTTTATATATCATAAACTCAACAGTAAGTGTATGTGTATTTTTGCGTAACCATTAGAGGCTCAAATTTTTGACCTTTTAGGTCTTTCAGTGATAGTGATTAATCTCACTACCTGAGCAAAACCATGTAACCCGTTTTTGTGGAAAATTAACACGACTAAGCTCATTATTTAGAGTACATAAGTTGACTTAGTGCATCTCTAAGTTAGAAGTTACTTCAACACTAGAGTTTGAGATGTTATAGCCTCACATGATGTTTTCGTTTTCACTTCTTCCGATCAACCCATTTATAGTTTATTATAATCTTGAGCTTTTTAAGAATCAAACTTTCAATAAGCGCCACCTCATTCGACATACTTAGCTATTTACTACGTATTTATCTTGAGCTTACATTACATATGTGATAATGTTAACCATAATTAATTTAAAGAAGCTTAATTTATTGTACTAATTAAGACCGAGAAATCTTCATTAACCAAATGAACTATAAAACTTAATCAGCGAATTTGACTATATAAACTAGCATGCGGTATGTAGTTTTTTTTTGTTTTTTTGTTTTGTTTTTTTTTTCTCTCTTTTTGTTCAAAAGGCCTGTTTTACGTGTTTGCTTCAGGACTCGAGACAACTTGAGCTGCCCCTGGACATATGATGTTATAAATCTTTACATATACAATTTAAAAATCGAAAAATAGAAAAATATCATATTTTTTTGAGAAATGATCATGCGCCAAACTTGGGCGCAAAATAAACCTAAAACACACTCACAATCATCCCGACTACCGCAGACAGACACACTTATTTTACAACCCGTCAAGATTTTGACAAGTGTTTTTAGGTCAAGTTTAAGCCTATTTATCATTTCTTTATTTTTTTTCTTCCCAAATTATAGAGTAATATGTAGATGGTTGAAGTGTCATAATCAAAAAAGGCAGTGCTCTGAAAACATGCAGGCAAACTGATTGGGGTTATGTTGATATGAGTGATTCACCACCACCATTCATCTGGTTGTGGGTCTGAAAGTGGTGGGGATGGAACCACTATTCATCTGGACCTCTACTTGTCTCATTGTTCCACACAACACATCACATGTTTTCCACCTTTACACCTTTTTTTTCTTCTTTGCATTTCTTAACTCTTATACGATTTTTAATTCATTAAATTATTAGTCCATGTTCATTTGTTTATTTTGGCACGTCCATCTTTGTAGAAATTACGGTTCCATTGTTAACAGGTCAAAATACAAATGAAAATCAAGTCACTCCAAGACGATTTATGCAAAAAGATTGGCGAAAACCGTCCTTTTGGTCTTCTTGAGATATTCATGCTAATATCTTAGGATATGATGGTTTGCACCAAAATAACAAACAATAAAGACATTTTTGCAATTTACTCTAAAATTTATAAAATTTTAATTAATTTTGTTACATGGGCGCGTTTTAGTTACCTAAACTTGATATTTGGTGTTAACTTGTGGGCTGAATGATGTCAAGATAAAATTTCACACTAAATTAATGCATAGATCAAACAATGTTTATATTCGCTATCACACCATTCGACTTATAGTGCATATTGTTGAATGACGAGTAAACCCACATGTATTAGCATATTATTGATAACTGATAACGACAATCATATAGAAAATGTTAAATCCTAATGAACTTTAAGCTTACACGCGGACTTGGGTCTGTTACTCTATTATATTAAACTAAACCTATTGTCCAATAAATGTATCGCTGATGGCCAATCTTATATATTGGCCATCTTATATATTATAGTACTCCGTAATACATAAATATGACATTATGTTAAGTGATTCGGGACTATTTTCATTCATTCTATTTATCTCATCTCACATACTAAATGTCATGAAAATATATGTATATACAGTTGTGGTAAGCAGCTAGCTAGTTTGGGTTTCTTGTATTGTGGTTTAGTCACCACTTCACATACTTGAGAACGCAGAGTTCTTTTATTTGGACGGACACACATATTACATATAGTTTCAAATTATGATGGAAGTACGTGGGAACATGAAGACCTACTAAGCTAGTATTTGCATAAGAATTCAACTGATATTCACGTACATACACACATATAGAGTTGTCAACGAAGATCATATGTATCATTGTAATTCAAAGCAAGATCTTGTTTTTAATACAAAAGATTGAGAACTCTTATAGTCTCTTTTTTCAAGTACAAAATCATTTTGTGTATGCTAGAAGACACTTGGAACTCTAGCCAGGTTTCCCTTAGTAGTTCCCCATCCAAACTTGTCTCCATGTGCTTTTCAATATCTTGATCATTTGCTCTAGGGCCATAAACATTATCATGAAAGGATTTTGGAGGTTGTTCGCCAACACTATTATCAACTTCTTTCGAGATAATTGACACCTTCTTTTTGAAGCTAACAACATGCATGTAGAATCTTTAATTATAGAGTTCCTTAATTCAAATTCAATCCAGGTTACCCCAGATGGAAGTCGGGAACACCCATATATGTGAAGGGGACATATCTATGAGCAAGACACATGTTTGGCCAGAAGTTGAACCTTATTGACAAGGACGTTGTATCCATACATAAAAATCGATTTTTCATAGTATTCTTTATGGTCATGTAGTTGAATAGATACCAGATCAGTATCAACCGTTTTCAGTTTCATCTGTCCGGTCAAAGCACAAAAATGATGTTACAGTATGCAAATTGCAAGTAATTTATGATGATCTTTATTTGTTATTTATTGGTCTCAATTCATCATGTATATTTTATCTTTAATGTTACGTTTAGCCTATGCAAATGTACTGCTACATTAAGTCATCGCCATTATTGTAACCTAATATGCCTAACGGTAAAGATCAATTAGATTAAAATAGATATATACAAGGTAATTAAACATTTAAAGTAACATAAATTTTAACCAACACCAAAGTAACCTAGTTGTTAGACATCCTGACATCGTCACAATAAGAAGGCTCAGGTTCCAACCTTTCTAAGTAAACATATTGGGATGGCCGGGGAAATGGTTTGGAAACGACGATGAAGTTAACCCGGTTGCTCTCATTTCCTAGTAACCTCGATCATCCGGAATAGATGAAAACATAAATTCTTCAGTTTATATTACAAACATGGTATAAGTTGACAGTGTTTATAGAAAATGCAGGTTCATCAGCTCACATATTTTTAATTTTTTCAAAGAGGAACTTCTATTGTGATTAAGCAGCTAGCTAAGTGGTTGTTCTTGTTAGGATGTCGTTACAAAATCTTATTAAAAGCGAAAAGTTACCACCAAATTTTCGTTTTCTTATAAAAAACACTATGGCTGTAAACAAAACGGACGAACACAAACGGAGCATTGTTCATATTCGTTCATTTAATTTAAACCGAACGAATAAACAGACACGAACGCTTAACCAAACGAATTTTCTTATTCATGTTCGTTTATGTTCGTTCATTAAAACACTAAACGAACGCTAAACGAACATAAACGATCAAACATAAATGAACATAGACAAACAAACATAAACTTTTATTAAATTATGCACAACATATTGTTTTATAAGTGTTGTTTTATCTAAACAAATCAATTTTAAAATTATACAATAAAAAGATATGATATACGAACATAAATAAATAAATGAACACGAACGCATAATCGGATGTTCACGAACATAAATGAATTGACACGACTTTTATTCATATTCGTTCATTTAACTAAACGAACGCACAATATTGTTCATGTTCGTTCATTTAATAAATAAACGAACATAAACGAACTTTTTATCGAACGGTTTATAAAATATTTACTGAATGTTCAGTTCGTTTACGGCCCTAAAAAATACTATCCTTCTAACGAATCAGTAGGGCAACATGTCATGTGTGCATACTTGTTTGTTGCTATTTTATCAGTGACTTCATGATAAAGTGGTAAATGTGGATCTTGTGGTGGATATGATTTTTGTGCTTGCCAATTTGTTTTTATTCTGCTAAGACTCATATTAATGTGATTTATGACTATATTGAACATCTGACCATCTAATTGGTAGACCAGCATCTTTCACAAGACTCACATCGGGTTATTGACATGTAAATATATGTAATCCACGTAAAGGCAAAGAGATCTTGTATCATCAAGAACCAGAATTAATTGTTTCATGCAATGAAGTTAGAGAAGTTGTTAGGAAATTAAATGTACTTTTTTATCACAGTTATCCCACTTGTCACTATACATTAATCGATATATCTATAGGGTATAACGAGAAAACACATTTATATAAAACTTAAAATTTTAGATTATAAGTAATGTTGTAAGATTAAAATACAATTATTTCTAAAAGGCAATTCAATCTATTAAATATTTAAATACCACTACAAGAAATAGGAGAACTGGCTACGACTTATTTCCCGACGACACAGTATTGTCGGGAAAAACCGCTAAACGACAAAAAAAAACGTTTGACCGAAACACAAACGCGTTGAATTTTTAAGCCAAAAAAATGCCGACAACAAGTCGTTAGCATGATGTTAGTCAAATTTGACTTTTAATAGTCAGCCCAATTTTTTGGCGGCATTTTTTCCCGCCCTATGCTTCCCGACGACATGACATCGGTAACCAAAAATACACAAATACTGGTAGAGATTAGTGTTAGATTTGTGCTAATCACTTTTGCTAATTATTCTTGACTTTCGTTGACTTTTTTCTAATTAAGCTGCTAATTCAAAACTGGTCTAACCCACAAAAACTTTGACTCAAATGGTTGAGGGACACACTTTGTTGTCGGCAAACGAAAGAATCTGTCGTCGGGACAGTAGGTCCCGACGAGGCATCCACGACTCTAGTGTGGCTACATGATGTCGTCGGCATAGTGACATGGCGGCGTCATGTCTTCGGAAAAGTGCAAAAGAATTCGTTGTTAATCGTGGTTATTGTACTAGTGTACTCAATTACAATTTAAACCATTAATTTTTTTCACTCTTATTTCTTCTACACCCGCATATACATAAAAAAAAGAATTGCACACACAGATTGTCGTTATTATACACCATCACCACTATGCGCAGATAAACGTCTGTTTTTATCAAATCCAGTTCTAAATGTAAACTTTAACACCTCTAATTCGATGATATGGTACATCAAGTTGTGTGATTAAAAAAGTGTACAACTACAATAACAGTACTATTGTTCCTTTTAAAGTGATTGTAAGATAGAATCTAATTACTATCTCCGTTTCATAATAATTTTTCACTTTGATTTTTTTAAGTATTTTTTATTCAGTTTTAACCATAAATATTTTTATTTGTGTAATATAATACTTGATGAAAAATATAAGAATATATTGGGTTTACATGTATTTTCATTTGACATAATTTTTATTAAGTATTATATAACACAAATAAGATTATTAATGGTCAAAGTTGAACAAGAAAGACTAAAAAAAAATCAAAGTGGACAATTATTATGGGACGGAAAGAGTAATACATTTACTTTTTGATGGGAAACAATATAACAGGAAAAAATTTTAAAAAATTTATTTATTCACTAGTTTTAGAGCACCTCACATGATAAGTGTTTGGATACTTACATATCTTGGATGTATATGAATGATATAACAATACGGAAAAGGGAAAATAACTCACTTACCATGTCATAGT
Source organism: Chrysanthemum lavandulifolium (assembly GCA_022545495.1). NCBI lineage: Eukaryota > Viridiplantae > Streptophyta > Magnoliopsida > Asterales > Asteraceae > Chrysanthemum > Chrysanthemum lavandulifolium. The sequence goes on along the minus strand of CM040242.1, from coordinate 76,605,224 downwards.
GAATAAATTACCATAGAATTGATAAATAATCAAACCTCAATCACTTTGGAATAAAGCATGTAGAAAATAATATCAAAAGTGTTTTTTTTTCATGGGTTATAACATAAGGCTTCGGGTAAAGAATAAATAGTTAGGAATATAGGAAGCATATTGGTAGAAAGCTAATTATCTTATAAAATCACATTACGTTGCTAAGTCAAAAACTCTAAATGGATATAAACTAACCGTGCCATCTTTTTGTATTTTTATTGACTTAATTAGTAGTAGGATGGCTGTCCGTATATTATTTTCTAATTTTTTTTACATACATTTTTTTCCAGCCATCTTTGATCCGCTAAACATAACTGATAAGGATTTAAAACATACGTTTTTAGAGGGTCATTTATGCCTTAAATCGATGCATTTTATATATCTGTTACTACTTAAAATCGTTCCTTTTCACATTTTAGGTCTTTTGAAAGCAAATTGCTGGAATCAAGCACTTTTGGACAAAAAGGAGCGAAAACATGAAGAAAATGTCAAAGTCAATATTTCAAGACTGATTTTCATACCTGATGGCGTCCCAACCCATAAGGCGACGCCGTTGCTCACAAGGTTTTCCAAAAAGTCTCAAGCGACCACTCAAGTCATATTTTGGTTTTATAACATGATGGCGTCACGCCTTATTCCAGAAGGGCGTTGCCCTTTCTTTTTCACCACACGACCAAGACCCATTCCAAGATGACGTCCATAATTAAGCCAGATGGCGTCACACTTCCTCACATGACGCCGTCCCAACGATGACTTGTCCATAACGAAACCCTAATGACGACGAATAGACGACATCACCATCAAAAGGCGACGCCGTCGCAAGTGTAAATCTATATATAGACTTCGAATTTTCTGTATTTTATGTGTAGTATTTTGGAGAGCAAACCCTAGTTCGTTCATAGTCTAACTTGGGCAGTATTTTAGGGTTCCAAACCCTTCTTTACACTCAAAGATAAGTTTGTTTATCCAATCTATCACCATGTTTGTTCTATGTTTAATTGTTTGTTTGTGTTCTTGCTTATCTATCATGCGTAGCTTAATTAATCTAGTGTTTGCTTAGATCCAATGAAACCTAGTTGTTGATTATTGTTAGGTTGTATCTTGTTTTAATTGGTAGACGCTAGAGTAAGGAAAACTGGCTTCTTCTTTAATTGTTGCGAGCTTGAATGTCCTAAATAGCAAAAAGCTTGAGAATGCACTTAAGCCATCGTTGTGTTTATTGCGTGAGTTGTAGCTTTAGGATAATAGAGTATTCGGGGGAGATACTACGGTACTTGGCGATCCCGGATGGTCTAGAGGAGAGTTACAATTCATAGAACTAGGGAATTAGGCACCCCCTTATGACTAACACGGAATACAACGCACTAATTAGAATGAGGATGTGACAATTAAACCGACCAATAAGAGATAACTAGGGAGTAAGAAAATCTAAGTAAACACGTTTTTAATTATCATAAGAACTCACTCAATCAATCTGTAGCTTTCCCTTTTTCATTAGTTTTCAATTTAATTGTTAAGTAGTTTAAATTGGTAGAATCACCAAACCCCCACTCTTAAACCTTGAGATTTTACTTGCTTTCTAAAAAATATAAAAAAGATATAAAAGAATCTTCCTCACCTCACCTCACCTTTTCTTCATACATCTCTACTAGCATCTTTATTCTCCTAGAGAACGATCAACCCCCTGGGCTTACACATACTACACTACAACGATTAGGTACACTGCCTAGTGGGTTGTAAAGTTTGCTCGTTGAAAAGGAAGTCTTTCGACCCCGAACCACGCATCAATAACATAACTGATAAGTTGATAATATAAACTTGAACATAAACAAAAAACATAACTGATAGATGACTCGAATTAAAAGGTTCAATACACATTAAGTATTAATACATATTTCAAGACTTAGAGAGTAATTATCGTTCTTTTCTTCCCAATGTCTCTATAAATAAAATACTACCAAGTGTCAAAATTATTACAAAACTATATATACAACTTTTGACTTGGCAACATGTAATTATTAAGATAAATAAGAGGAGTTTTAACACATATAACAATAAATGTAGAATAAGGCGATTTGGGTATAAACAAACAGAAAGATAGGCTCAGATAGGTGTATTAGGGGTATCTTGTACTATAAATGAGTGCAACAAAAGAGTACAGAAAAATTCAATGACCGATGAAGTCAAATAATTATAACAAAAACACAGGCTAAAAACGGGTTGTAATTATTTAGCCTCTTATCACTTAGTAAATTCTACTCACACGAATGTGATCTCACTAGCGATCTCGGGATGTATCACTAAAGCAAGTTCTAGAATCTATACACTAATGGTAAACTCAACAAAACAAAAGCATTTAAGATGAGTGCTATAACCGAAAGGCTAATGTCCTCACTTTTTTGGGGTGATATTTTTGTTGTAGGGTTTTTGTACTAGCTTAACAATCCTATCTGTGAGAGTCTTAAAACTCGTGTCACAAGTAAATACCGCAAAAAAGTTTTAATTTGGTGCTAGAATTACCTAAAAACACTATGTTTCACAAAATTGAAAATTATTATGAGGACAAAACAAACACAAATGCTAGAATAGTTTCAAACGCTGCTATTAACTCTCCATAAACTTAAATTGAATATTGTCCTCAATATTTAAGTACCTGATGTGATCATATTTGTAGTGTTTTTATACATCATTTATCCTATATGTTTTGCTCGTTTGCTATGATTTTATTTAAGAATAGTTACTTAATCATTTACTTTTGTGATTCTTAGTAATTCTGGAGTAATAATGGGAAAGACTCAAAATGGCGTTATTTAGAGCAAAAATGAAGAAACTAAAGAATAATGTTGATCAGACATCCAATACGGGGTATCATGCTAATTAGATACAATGTATCCCCTACTTTGAGGATTTCAAGACCTTGCCTGACTAATACGACATATCCATCTCTGGGTATACGTCGTATATAATACTTGGTCGTTTTGAAGATTGTTACTTATTTGAAGAATACGAAGTATCAGATTCTGAGGATACGCCGTATATAAACCCTAGCTCATGAAGACCTAAGAAGAAATTTGAAGACATATGACATATCTATTTATGAGAATCGCCGTATACGTTCCCCAGAAAAAAAACCAGGTGAAAAAATGAAGTCAAATGAGGAAATCAAGTTTTCGTGATTACCTTAGAGGATGCTTCACTGTTTTGGTCATAACTCATTCGTCCGGACTCCAATTAAGTTGATTCAATAGGCCACAAAAAGGGAAAAAGGAGATCTACAACCCGAGAGTGAATACGATATATTGAGATTTGGTGAATATGTCGTATCGATCACTGAAATCAGACGAGTTATTTATGGCATTTTTTAGAGCCTACTCTTAATCAAGCCTAAAATTACCAGCTCTTAAACGACTTAGGGCATCAGTTTTCTGACTTGGGACATTTCCCAAACATCCTATACACCCTCCATTCCATCCTTGAAGAATATCTCACATCATCGCGTCATATATCATTTGGTTTTCATAACAATTTTTTCTATGGATTCGTTATGTTTACTTTTGATTTATACACTATCATTTCCTATGGAGATCGAGTGCTAACATCCTTTGGTGTTAGCGAAGTTTATGATTATCATGTTGATTTGACTTGTTTACTTGATTTAACGCCATTTCGTTGGATATTTTATATGTTTATCATGCTCGATTCGTTTGTTTACTTGCTTGATGTATGTTGGCTATTGTCTAGATTAAAAATTATTGATTTACTTATGTGATTTATAATCCGTATTCTAATGGTAGGTGAAAGTGATAAAAGATACCTTCATGAATGGTTACCATTAGGACTACAGGCTGACTGTATCCCTAGGTTAGTCAAATATGATTAAAGCTAGTAAGTTAGCCTGAGAACTCTTATAGATGACCATTCACCGGAGTTTAGGTAGTGTTACTTCCATTAGACTACTAAGATAGATCACATAAGATAGTTGAAAGACTTTATGCATACTTGAATCTTATTAACACTGTGACCATCGGGTTAACGGTGGATATGCACAGGGATAAGTAACCGTGACCATCTGGCTTAGTTTATGATAGATAAGAAATGTATTCATATGGCTAGAATCCATGCTCCCCTAAGCTTAGTCTACATTTCTTGACTCACCAACGAAACTAGCATTAGATCATTGCACTTGTAGACGAATCATTAAGAATTGATAGCCCAGGCCCACATCTCTCTCTTTTTGGAAAATTTTTACCCTAACTTTTCCTAATCGTTTTCTTCACCAAATCCACCTTAATCCCTTTATTTCTTGCATCGATATGTTTAAGTAAGTGATCAACGATTTGGTTTTTTATCAGATTCTTTGTTAGATCCAAAGAGTGAATTTCTTTTATCTTCTTTTCTGCTAATCTGATTTTTAACCAATATACTTAGTAATAATCTTTATTCGGGCTTTGGTTTTGGTATTTCGTCTTTTGTCTTTTTCCTCGATGCTCCAAATAAAATTACCTACAATATAAAATAACAAAATTACATAATGTATGCAATAAAATTTATATTTTTGCTATTCTTTTAAGCCGTAAATGAAGGTTTTGGACGTTTAAAAACATGTATATTCTATTGAATATCAAAGAGTTAGGGTTTTTTTTGGTGTTATCTCTCGTTAGGGTTTTAAACCAACCAAGATTGTTTCTGATTGTACAAGTAAGCATCCTATATATATATTAATCGATTATACCAGTCTTCTTGGGATTGTTTTGTCGATTTTCTTTTATTGCGATCATCATGATTGGGGATTAGGTTTTGATTCGTCATGTGCTATAAATCCTAACTTCGTGTTAGGGTTTTCTTTTTGTTTCTGTTTGATTGTTGTTGATTTTAGTTACTGGACTGGTGTTTTTGACTCGTGTTGGAGTTATTTATGGGTTTAAGAGATGGAGAAGGGTTTTTTGAACAATAATAGTCCTTCCAAAGTTGCGAATACTGTTAGCAAATCTTTGAGTGGTTATGGTAATATGAATAAGGGTCCCTCAACGTAGTTTTTTTTGCTACGATGGCAACTAATGTTAATGAGGGTGGTGTGTCGAGTGATGCTAGTACTCCTAGCTATTATTGAACAGATGGTTAATAATATGAATCAGGGGCCTATTGTTACCGATTGGACAACCGATGATGGAAAGGTTAATATGTCTACATGTGTGGACAATAATGTACATGCTATGCCCATGCATAAGATTGACGTTGAGAGTGTTGTTTCTCAACATCTTGATGTGGATGAAAGTGGGGGTGGTTCAACCACTGATTCGACTATACCAAGTGGGACGTGTGTTGTTACGGTTAATATAGATCCAAAGGCTCCTTCTCCTTCATTTAATGCTAAGTCTAATAATGATGGTATCCCTAAACCCAATGTGCATGTGGATTCTGGACCGACTCCAAGAGTAGATCCTTCTACTTCTTTTTCTAACATTATGAATCCGAATAGTACTACCAGTAAGGTTAATTTCGGGCCATTGATCAAAGAGGATCGTGTTGCAAACCATGATACGATGTTACCTAAGGCTGCTATGGAGAGATTTTTGTGCAGGTATGAGAATACTCTTGTTGGGTACTTCGTTGGCAAGACTATTCCGTTTCTCATTGTTCAAAATTATGTTACCGATACGTGGGGTAAGTTTGGCTTGAAAAAGCTTATGAAGAATGATGCTGGTGTGTACCTATTTAAGTTTGATTCTAAAGATGGTGTTGATCGTGTTAGGATTTAGTAAATCCAGTTATTAAAGTGTCGGTTACCTCAAGTATATGTAATCGTTAGAAAGCTCGTAGTCGTAGTTATTTAATGTTAGTTAGTATTTAGTTTAGTAACACCGTGGAGGATGGACGGGTCTTTACCCACTGTATGCCTGATCCACACCCGTGGGTGGCGTTTATGTAAATACTATAAATACCCTCTACCTCCCAGTGAGGGTTGGAGCTCATAATAATACTTTCACTTTCTCTCACTAAGTTCCCAAACCTCTAAACTTTCTCTCTCTAAAAACATCAAGTTATACGCCCCACTTGATCATGGTTTGATGTGTTTGTGAAATCCAATATGTTACATATCGTGTTCTTCAAAGTGGCCCTTGGTTAATCCGTAAGTCGCCCCTTATTCTTAACAAATGGACTCCGAAGATGTCTATAACAAAAAATAAGGTAACAAAGATTCGGGTTTGGATTAAATTGCATAATGTTCCTTTAGCTGGGTATTCAGAAGACGGTTTGAGCTTAATTGCTACTCAAGTAGGGAAACCTATTATGTTGGATGCGTTTAAAAGCCCAATGTATGTTGATTCTTGGGGTATTAGTTTTGCCCGTGCTCTAGTTGAACTAAACTCGAATTCTGATTTGAAAATCAAAGTTACTATGGCTATTCCGAATGAGGAGGATAGTGGTTATACTACAGAGATAATTAACGTAAAATATGAATGGAAGCCACCTCATTGTGATGTGTGTACAGATTTTGGTCATGATCGTATAAATTGTCTAAAATATGTTAAGGAGACTGTTCGGAGTGATACTAATGTGGAAACTACGGCTTTTGCTACTTTGGAAACGAATGACGAGGGTTTCATTGAGGTCAAGAATCGTAAGGATAAAGGGAAGAAGGTGGCTGATCAATCTCGGCCTATTGGAGGTGTTAAGCTTAATTAGCCAAAACCTAAATTTTGGAGACCGATATCGACAACAACTACCAATGAAATTTCAGATTCTAAGGTTCAAAATGATACTTCTTCTTCTAATGCTAAATCTGGTACAATTACCAAGTCTTCTAATTATTTGATGTTTTGAACTTGTTGGGGAGGAGGATGTGGATGAGTTTCAACCGAATGGTAAGGGGTTATAATATCATCTTGTGAGTGATTTGAAGTAGAATGAGCAGGTTATGTCTACTAAGCCTAGTACTTCTACCTCTCCTTGTACTTCTGCTTTGGGCGATTATGGTAGCACTAGTACTACTCATATTGTTGAGAAAATTGGGAAGGTTGAAAAAATAATTATTGAGGGGAAAGTTACTCTTGTGGATGATGATGATAAACCTCTAAAAAAGGTTGGTTTGAAAGAGAAGGAGCAAGATGCGGCTACTAAGCCTAGTATATCTTCCTCTAATTTTACTTCTTCAACTAAGGTGGGTAATCCATTCTCTAAGGTGGGTAATATGGTTATTTTTTGATAGCAACGATGATGAAGTTCTGGAATATTCTAAAGAGATTAATTATTTCGGTAGTGGAGAGAACGAGGGGAGTCTTTTGGAGCAATGGAAAGATGGTACATGTGACTACAATGATTATGAAGATGATTACTTTGATTATAGTGGTCTAATTGTGGCCCAATTAAAGGCTGCCGCCATCCATGACATTAGACTTGGATATGTTGCTTTTCCTTTGTTTAGCATAAAGGTTGATGTGTCTTAGTTTATATTTGTTTTTCTTTTGGTTTTCTAGTTGTGTGTAGCTAGTTGATCATTTATGGCATGTCATGAATGATTTAGTGGTTGTTCAAGCGGTTGCTTGATGTTAATGTGGTATTTCATCCACATTCCATTGTACTTAACTGTTTTTTTGGAGTAATATATTTGATTGGGTGTAAGGCCCTTTACCCAAAAAAATCATTAAGACTTGATATGATGAACTTGACTAGCATGTTCTTCTACCATCGACCACAACCTTACATTATTTTCATTGCCTTTAGTTTATTTAATAGTTTAGTAATCAAATACATGCCAATCTCAGATTGAACCCCTCTTGCGTAATTATATTAGATAATTAGTATACAATTAGGTTAAGTTTAGCTCAATCAATCCTTGCAAATGACCCATGCTTACCATAACTGATTGAGTGCATTACCCGTAAGTGTTAGTCTATATGTTAGTTCGGCATTGTTAATTTAATACTAGATTATAACACATCAGTACCCAAGATAGGAAAAGGAAAATATCACAAAAAATAAAAGAAACTGAATACTCCCCTTGGTTGCTCGGTATTATCGAAGAATGACAATACAAGGTCACATCTTCATCCAAGAATTGTCAAGATACCATCCTCATCCAATTAAAATGTGTAATCTAAGAAAAATACAAGTATACCAAAATATAAAATTGAACCAAGATAAAGCATAACAAAATGTAATTCTAGACTTAAAAGCAAAACAATACTTGTAAAATGAAATATAGATAACATATAAGAAAATTTGGATTTTAAAACTCTAGAAATTATACAAAAACAAAATTTTTAAATAAACAAAATCTGTAAAACTTATTGTAAACAATGCTGATGCTGCCAGGTATTAACCTAGACACCATCAGACACGTCTGACATATGTTCTTCGTATTTTTCTGGAAAACTATTGGAAAATCATGTCTTTTGATGTCCAAATTGTGGAACACTAGAAGGGGGTTGAATAGTTTTGCCAATTAAAACTCGTTTTAATCAATTTAGATCGACTTATGTCAATCTATTTAGATGTGTGTTGGATGTTGATGAACAAACATATAGAAATATAAATATGTAATGAAAAGATAAAGAGTAAGAAGCACAAAACCACAAAGCGAGTATTTATAGTGGTTCGGCTACAAGGACACATTCCTTGCCCTACTCCACTCCCCGAGTCACCTACTCGAGAGTTCGTAATCACTACACAACACCGACTCCTTATGGTGGAGAAACCTTCACAACGTTGCGTACTCTTTTTCCGGTACTAGGCTAACCACCGAGTTCTTTCACAACAAGGTGAACCACACCTACCACAACGTCGCCTACCCTTTATCCGGTACTAAGCTAAGTACCGAGTTCCATTACAATGGAGGAACTACTACCCAACACTACACCAATCGCCTAACCCCAAAGGAGACCAACTTCTTATTACAACATCATCAAGGATATCAATATCCTTGGATCCAATACTAATCTATCTTGTACATCGAAACACACCATATCGAATGTACATCTTAGGCACCTTTCACTAATGCCTTTGACTAGATCTTCAAGACACCTTTCACTAATGTCTTATGACTTGACTTCTAGGCACCCTTCACTAATGCCTACAACACGGACGCTCGACACCCTTCACTAATGTCTTCGTCTTGACACTTGAGACATCTTTCACTAATGTCTTTAACACTACACTTCTTAGTAGAAAGAAAAGAACTATCAACAATAGGACTTCAGTAGTCTTGATGATGGGGAAGCATGGCAACTCATTGAGTTGAGTTTGCTTGACTTCAAAGGTGGTGATCTCGCCTTTAAGAGGAGCCTAGAGAATCACAAAAACAAAACTACAAACATAGATCACTTGGATCTGGGGTTAGAGAGTTTTTAACTCAAGGAGAAAGTATGTGAGAAAGTGGGTGAGAAACAATGAAGAAATGGCTCACTATTTATAGAGAAAAATGCCAATCTGTTCCCGGATCCCACGGATCCTCCCTTGGGATCCGTCTAGCGTAAAGCTAGGGATCCGTGGACGCCTCTTTGCCCATGGGTATTTTGGTCATGGGTCATGGGTTATGGGTTGATCCATGGGTATTTCTTTAGATACAATGTATCTAATGAGTGCAATGTATCTAGTCAGTGGGTATGGGTCAATACCATGGGTTATGGATATGCTCCATGGGTTGTAGTTATTTACCCATTATATAATACATACATGTTATGTATATATTTGCCCAATATGTAAACACTAGTTGTTGTACATATGTATTACTAAATCATAAAATGACTTATACATGTTTTAGTGTTTTATATGAAAACGTAAGTGTGTTAGAAAACTATTGGCTCAAACTATTTATGTATTTTATTTGTTTCGTTAAAATGATTTTACGTTTGTTATCGACAAAACATTAGAAGATCATAAACTATAAATAAACGTTTTTACGGCTTATTTGTATTAACAATCTCCCCCTTTTTGTTGATGACAAAACATAAAATTATTTTAAGGAAAAGCTAAAATTCGTAAAGGTTTGAATTTGTAGTTTTTACTTTCTTCTCCCCCTTTTTGTCGAAACAAAAAGAGCTTCGAAAAGAAACTAACACATTGTTTTAAGAAAAACATGTGAAAAACAGAAAAGAAAGAAAAAGTAGAGAGCAAGTAACAGGAAAGGATCTCGTCTTAACTCCCCCTTGACGAGTCCATCCCTATGTTAGGGGGTCAAGAAAAATCATACTAAGCTAGTTCATTTTGCAACTAAGTTTGCAAAAGATTTCGTCTATGTGACGAATAAGCTCTCCCTTGATGATTGCAACTTAGCAAAGGGACGTCATGAAATGTAATCCTAATATTGGAAGTGATTTTGCAATGTATTGCTTTGACACAAAGCTCCCCTAGCTTTAGAGTGTTAAAGTCTTCATGTGTAAATTGAATAGCTACAAAACAAAGATTAGAAAACAAGTATAATGCATAATTTCCTGCAAATATGACTCAAGTTAGTAGAGAAATAGTTTTCTGTCTTACGGATCCCACGGTTCCCTCCTTGTAGGGATCCGTCTAGGCAAATTAAAGGGATCCGTCTGGCTGATGACTGATTTTAGCAATGGTGATATAACAAATAATGTTAACATCAAAGTGAGATATGTATTATACAACATAATCATATACTCAGAAATATATCAAGTAGCATGTAATTTCATTTAATAAAACTAGAGGTATGATATACATGACTCTAAAAACTAAGAAAATGATCGATACATGACTTGAAATTACTAGACTTATCTAAGTAACGCTTGATACTAGGACACCACTAAAATCCTCTAGCTCAAGTTTGTTTAGGTTTAATCTCGTCGAAACGTTCGAGGAGGTGATAGAACATGAAACGTTGATCTTCTCGTAGTTCATGTACCAAAATTTCAACATGTTGACAATGATAACAATATTTGTCATGGCTAGGTAGTGGTGGTGGAAGAAATGAAATTGCTTGATACGAAGAATCAAGTGAAGCGGGTTGGGGAGCCTCAAACGACTGAGGGATTGGTGGAGGCACATTTGAAGATGGCTCGACCAAGAATGATGGTGGTGGTAGAGAAGTGTCAACTTCCATATGGTTGGGTGGTTGACTTTGATAATTTCTCATAATCCAACTGGGATTATATGATGGTGACGACGAAAAGGAAGCCGGAGCTAGTGTTAACTCAACACCTTGATTTTGTATCATTATTCCTCCTAATGAGGAGAATGTTGCCGGTGGAGGAGGATGAGATGGCCTAGGAGGCAAATCCTCTAAATTGTAGAGGTGTGGTGATGATAGTGGAGTTGTGAATGAGATAGCTCTAGGAACTAATGGTGATGGTTTAGTGGAGATGGGATTGTTTGGCCTAGGAGGTATGGTGGTGTTTGGCATAGGTAGTTTTGTGGGTACTATCATTTTAGGGATTGGTTTGATTGGTGGAGGAGAAATCCTTGCATTTGTGGACTTGTCCGGAGATGATTCGGTTGAAGAGATTTTGTGTACAACACGAGCAATTTTCTTGGGTGGTTTTTTGGTTGATGAATTACCAATTGGAATTTTCCTCATGATGAGATGATTTCAAGAGGTTTGTAAAGATTTCTATGTGCTGAAAATGAGGATGAAGATGATGACTTTAGAAGTCCTAACAATATGGTTTATAAAGCAAGGGATTTGGCAAGTGCATTCAAGACTTAAGCCACTAAAATTTATTGGAATGTGATGATTAACATGCATAAGAGTCAAATTCAGAGTTGTACTAATCTAGGAACTCATTTAAGATGAGATGGAGTGTTCAAGTTAGCAAGATGATCTTGAAATGATTGTTTTGGCTAGAGTTGACATAAATCTGTCATACGGATCCCACATTTCCCTCCTTTGAGGGATCAGCCTAGGCTAATCCTAGGGATCCGTCTCTAAGCAGCTAGGAAAAGATGCAATGATGTTTTATAAGGTCTAATACCTATTTCTTCTTGAGTGTTTCATTTCATCTAAGTGTCTTAAATGAAGAGGTGCTTAAGTACTTAAGGGTAATGAGTGATGTAGCTAATGATTGCCTTTTATGGAAGAAACTAGAACTTTCATGAGTACCAATGAATGAACAAAGATAACACTAAAGATTTTGAGAGTTTCAAATGGGGCTAAATGATCCTAGAGATCAAATAGTGACTTAGGATAATGTTTTGGAGAATATCCTAAAGGCTTAAGATGGAAAAACTAGAATTTGATTAATTTCGACTAATTTTGAAATAAGAATGATTATGATCAATTTTGCCATAATTGAAAGATTTCGAAAGCTAGATGTGAGGGATCATGTGAGAAATGATGAGTGAGCTTGAGAGCGGAAGATTAATGGGTTTAAGTGAAACGATAGATCTACAAGCGTCTTGAGTGTGATCTAGATGAGTTATGTGGATAAGGACTCAATTTGCCTTAAGGCACTATGTCTAACTTAGTGTGAAGTGTTCTAAGGACATGTTTGAAATACAATGATTGCAATTGCATTTTCTGTTTTCCGGATCCCACGGTTCCCTAAGAGTAGGGATCCGTCTAGCACAACCTTTGGGATCCGTCTATCTGCTAAGCATAACGTTTACTAAAGGTATGCAATGATTTTGACAATGCATTATATTTCAAGGTTAGTTAAAGAGGTTCTAACACTAAGATATCAAATGTAAAATGTTTTATTTCATGAAAGAAATTGAATTACATTGATAAAGCATGAATACTAAGGATTGATACTATTTGAAAGATTACTAAGTTCCTTGAGCGTTTTTGCTAGAAGGATCATCAAATGGTTGATGAGTGTTTGCTGATTCAGGAATAAAGAAAGTCTTCATGAGAGATGTGTTTAGAGGTTCCATCATCTTGTTCACAATTACGTACAACGGACTTTGAAATTGAGGGTGGAAGTACATGATGTTATGATAAAGGTACGTCAAGAACATTCCATAGGGGATGAGTTTGTTCTTGGAGCCTTGAAGATTTTCAATTCGCCTTGGAAGAAGTAAGCGAGATTGTATGGTTGTTGTGTTAGCAAACAATACATTATGTGAGCACAACAAGCATGAAGGATTTCTCGATTTCCCCTAAGACTCCAAACATTTTCACGTAGGATGAGTGCAAGAGGTTTGTACTCTTCTCGGATGTCCCGTGTAAAGATAATGTTTGGATCGGAGTAATATGGTCGAGGTTTGCATATTATGCGATTCAAATGTTCAGGGGAGGGTATGTGAGAACAATATGGACTATTTTCTTCACGAAAGTTGAAGAGAGAATCAAGAGACCAATCTTCGGTGAAGGCACATTGTCCATGATTTGGAATTCGGAGAATTTGAGCAAATTGTCCAAGGGTTAAAACAAACTTTTGGTTTTTGATCCAAAACTAAAGAGATAGAGAATGATCCTCGTTACGAACGAGTTCGACTTGACGGAAGAATTCCAATACAAACCTTGGACATATTTTCTCATTAATTTCGAGAAGACATTCCAATCCTATGGTTCGAAAGGAGGTATTGATACCTTCTTCGTATTGTAGAGGAGTGTCGACAATACGTCCTTCGTGGAAGTGACGGGTTTCGAGATTATTGAACCCACGAACATGATTGCCAGGTGTGTTGGGCTCAAGGGAGATGTTAGGAGTGTAGACGCTAGTGAGTGAAAAATCAAACTCATATTCATGCGACATAGTGAAACCTATAGGAAAGACAAGTTAATAGGATGTGACTTATTACGGGTAAAACAATGATTACCTAAGGTTTTTACAAGATGTTTATTAACAATAACATTTAACTAACTTAATGTTTGATATTCTTGTAGAACATTTCTTAGGAAGAAAGTGGTTTTTATTTTGCATGGAAAATCTGTTATCCAGAAGGACGGTTCCCACGGTTCCCTTCTATAAGGGATCCGACTAGTATACTTGCCGGGATCCGTGGATCTATAGTAACAGAAGCAGATTTTTGATAAAAACATAAGTTTAGTGGTTTTATACCAAGATATGTGTTTTAGCCTACATTTTCTTTTAGCATGCATTCATGGTTTCTAATGTATCACGAAAGGGTACGAAAGATATAAATCAAAAGAAATGACAAACACATTATGATAATAATAACCTAGATAAACTAGACTATTAATAATATTTCATTTCAATGTTAAGAATGATACAAAGGATTGGGTATATAACCCCAATGTAGATTAACAACACAAAGTATATGTCTCCGTATGTGAACTTCATCATAGGGAACACAAGAGCGATGAGCACGAGGGCGATGTAAACCATGTTGATGACGAACCTTCTTGGTTTTGGTTTGAGATGAGATGAGATGAGAGGAAGATGAAGTTTTGAATGAGAGGTAATTTTTTTTTGAAAATGGAAGATTTGAAAAAGTGGGGATTTGATATAGTGGACGACGGATGGTTTATTTATGGGGAAGGAGGAATTTTTGAGATTTGTGTTTTGTTTTATTATTAGAAAGATATGATTTTTGGATTAAGTGAAATAAAATACAAGTTTTATATACCACGACTTTAGACGAAAAAGTAACACGTATGTGAGAAAAGGCTTCCTAATGAAGCTACATGTAATACATGTATATGCACAAAAGATAATCATATAAATACCTATGTAGGCATACTTAATTATCAAGCTAATGTCATTTAGAGATAAGTAGAAAGTCATACCTCTAATGCACTTAGGAATGTCTTTACAAATGCCACAATAAATGTCAGTAGACAATTCTGGCTCCTTTGTGTTTAAGATACATTCTTAGGGAAGGTATTCTTGTTACCAAGCGATTCCTATGGCTTGGTAGGTATGAGCTTTGACTAAGCAATATGACAAAAATGATTAGTGCAATTAAATGAAGAATAAATAATAAGAAAAATGTTATCTAATCAACATACAAACAAAGAATTTTAAAAGACATGGTGTTTATTTTTATGAAAAAAAACTTTCTTTGTAGTTTTCAATTAACCATGGATCGCATCAAGTTTTTAAAGTACAATATACTTTAAGAAACTTGGTAACGAAGCTCTGATGCCAATTGTGGAAAACTAGAAGGGGGCGGGTGTTGAATAGTTTTGCCAATTAAAACTTGTTTTAATCTATTTAGATCGACTTATGTCAATCTAAGTAGATGTGTGTTGGATGTTGATGAACAAACACATACAAATATAAATATGTAATGAAAAGATAAAGAGTAAGAAGCACAAAACCACAAAGCGAGTATTTATAGTGGTTCGGCTACAAGGACACCTTCCTTGCCCTACTCTACTCCTCGAGTCACCTACTCGAGAGTTCGTAATCACTACACAACACCGACTCCTTATGGTGGAGAAACCTTCACAACGTTGCCTACTCTTTTTCTGGTAATAGGCTAACCACCAAGTTCTTTCACACCAAGGTGAACCACACCTACCACAACGTCGCCTACCCTTTATCCGGTACTAGGCTAAGTACCGAGTTCCATTACAATGGAGGAACTACTACCCAACACTACACCAATCGCCTAACCCCAAAGGAGACCAACTCCTTATTACAACATCATCAAGGATATCAATATTATTGGATCCAATACTAATCTATCTTGTACATCGAAACACACCATATCGAATGTACATCTTAGGCACCTTTCACTAATGCGTTTGACTAGATCTTTAAGACACATTTCACTAATGTCTTGTGACTTGACTTGTAGAAACCCTTCACTAATGCCTACAACACGGATGATCGACACCCTTCACTAATGTCTTCGTCTTGACACCTGAGACATCTTTCATTAATGTCTTCAACACTACACTTCTTAGTAAAAAGAAAAGAACCATCAAGAAGAGGACTTCAGTAGTCTTGATGATGAGGAATCATGGCAACTCATGGACTTGAGTTTGCTTGACTTCAAAGGTGGTGATCTCGCCTTTAAGAGGAGCCTAGAGAATCACAAAAACAAAACTACAAACATAGATCACTTGGATCTGGGGTTAGAGAGTTTTTAACTCAAGGAGAAAGTATGTGAGAAAGTGGGTGAGAAACAATGAAGAAATGGCTCACTATTTATAGAGAGAAAATGCCTACTGTTCCCCGGATCCCTCCCTTAAGGGATTCGTCTAGCGTAAAGCTAGGGATCCGTGGGACGCTCCTCTTTGCCCATGGGTATTTTGGTCATGTGTCATGGGTCATGGGTTATGGGTTGATCCATGGGTATTTCTTTAGATACAATGTATCTAATGAGTGCAATGTATCTAGTCAAGTGGGTATGGGTCAATACCATGGGTTATGGATATGCTTCATGGGTTGTAGTTATTTACCCATTATATAATACATACTAGTTATGTATATATTTGCCTAATATGTAAACACTAGTTGTTGTACATATATATTACTAAATCATAAAATCACTTATACATGTTTTAGTGTTTTATGTGAAAACGTAAGTGTGTTAGAAAACTATTGGCTCAAACTATTTACGTATTTTATTTGTTTCGTTAAAATGATTTTACGTTTGTTATCGACAAAACATTAGAAGATCGTAAAATATAAATAAACGTTTTACGGCTTATTTGTATTAACACAAATTTCAGTGAAATTCACAAAACATATCCACAAGTATTGGCAAACAAAGACAAATAAAAACAAAAAGCATGCATTGAAATTAATCACAAATCATCACAAAAATGATTACCGGTTTACAAAATCAAATATGATCTTCCCTACACTTATTTGATGCAAAGTACCTTTACTTACTAATGAGACAAGGTAAAGAGAAAAAGAAATCATAATTACATACAAATAGATCATGCAACATTTCATAAACAAATACTAGCATGCAAACAACCTAAAAAATATAAAGCAAATAAAGCAAGTAAATGAGACATGTCCGTGTTTCCTCCCACGAAACGCTTGTTTTTGTTCGAGTCACGAGTCTGAATCCACCTTTAATTAACGTATAACAGAGAAGTCTTCCGCACACTTAAGGTCGAGTGTGGGTGAAAATAGCGGCACACACCATCTCGGTGGAAGTATGCTAGGTGAAGGTAAAGTTTGAGTGGGGATAGAGTCGACCACTTTCATTTTTGAGTTACCTGAATCCTTTGGTTTAATGGGTAGATTTGAAGTTAGAAAAAATTTACAACAAAGATTTGAGCCTAGGTCAATTTCATAAAGAGTATACTTTCATCAATTTCAGTTCCCATCATATTTATCTTAACCTCATCTTTATCTTCGTATTCAAACTTTCTATCATCAAACGAGTGGAGTGTTTGTGTTTTGAAATTGAATTTTAGGTGTTTGTGAGGGGTTTTATGGATAATAGGTTTAGTTTTAGAAATCATCGAGACCCCTTGCATCATGGTTGGCTTGAGTATTCTGGAAGGTACGGTTACACCCCAAACGTTTAAAGTATTATATTACGATAATGCTATAGGGTAAGTTTGACTAGGACTTTTATAAGTCTAATACTTTACGTGATTGGTTAGTCAAACCCGATAGTCAAACTATAAGTATTAATATTATGTAAATGGTTTTAGGATGTTTAATGTGTCACAAGCATGACAAAATAGCATTAGAGGGACTAGAGTTGTCAAATGACCAAAGATAAGTTGTCTTAAAAGTGAAGTAGCTCTTGAATATTCCCAGACTTTCCAAACTATTCTCGTGTTTATGTGGATGTTGCTGGTAACATGAGGTACCAAGAAAAGAAGAGGGAAATATGGAACTAGCGATGATCATGTGATAATTTAAGGGTTGTAATTCAATAGTTGGTCCTTAGCTATTATCTTTCAAGTAATTAATCACTTATCCTTTGTCAATTTATGAATTAGGTTCATGTACCCAATTTGGAGAAATTAGGTAAATAATGTTTTAAGCTTATTAATGAGGTTTTAGTGTTCATGGGTTATGTTTAATTTGAATAAAGTAGGGGTTTCTTCATATCATCAAGATATGATCATATGATGACTAGAGATAATTATGGGTTTTATGTTGTGATAGTGTTTTGTTTATGTATATAAGTGTTTGTGATGTGTGATAATTGTGGCTTATGAAGTAAGAGTGGGTGATGATGGTGACTATTGGTAAACTTAGCTTGGAGCCAAAGTAAGTAACTTTGGTTATGATATGTCTAATGTTGATGTTATCATATTGTGATTATGAACGACGGTGTTAGGAATTGAAATTCTTGGCTTAGAAAGTGTGATATGATTAGATGCTTGATTAGTTGGATGATGAGTGTTAGTCCTTGGTTGTAGATTAACAAAGGTATGTCTTTGGACTTGCTATATGATTGAAGTTGTTTTATAGTATGTTATAGTTTTATATGGTTATAGTTTTAATGGGTGTTATATTGTTATAGATGCAAGTTAAAATGGCAATAGTTATGATGCTTGATGGTGTATGTTTATATTACAATTATGTGTAATAGATGTTTTATAAATGTTATAATCCGGTTACTTAATAAGCGTAAGCTTTCCGTTTAGTTGTTGATGTTTTTGTGTAGGTTGTTTATGATGCAAGGTCTTGGAGTAAAGGCATATGGCTAAGAGTTAGAAGGTTTAGAAGTGATTTGAAATATGCTTAGGAGCTTAGTACTAAATATCGAGCTGAATCGATGTTGAACCCCCAAGTGTGATAAAAAGTTTGTTTGTCAAAGTGTTTTGGTAATGCGAAGAGTAAATGAGGTCTTGTTATAGTTTAAAAGTATATTTGCAGAAATTAAAATGTTTTAAAATCTTACGTTATAGTATTGTGTTAAAAAGTATGCAAACGGGTTGAATCGGGTGTTTAGCACAACACATGTCACTTTGTAAAGTACGTTTTCACGGGTCTTTGAGACCATTTTTATACATTTTTATGTAGCATGTTGTGTTAATGATTTCAGGAAGTTTTGATGTTATGTCATGTTATAGAAGTCATTTTTCGAAAAAATGAATCAAAAGTGCACAAAAGGGTTTTGCAGGAAATAGTTCACATGAGGGTTCTTTAGTGCAAAAAAGTGTTTTGCAGGAAATAGTGCACATGAGGGTCCTTTAGTACACAAAATGGTTTTGCCGAAAATAGTGCACAGGAGGGTCCTTTAGTGCACAAGGGGGGTTTTAAAGATTTTAGTCATTCTTAAATTTTTTTAAAATCAATCGTGGCTCATTAAAATTCGTGCCACCCTTCGTTTAGAAGGTATTTGAGTCTACTTACATCTAAGAATACTCTCAAGGACTAGTTTGTAATACATTTTTGTTAGTTCATTAAAGAGTAACATAAGGTCAATTTTGGTCATATCGTTTCCACGCAAAGGTTTTAAATTTTTAGTCAAAATGGGAAAGGGGCATTTGACCTAGGTATCAGAGCTTCGATTTAAGTGAATTAGGTTGGCACTATAGGGTTGCCTAAACTTAGACCTATTGTAAATGCATGAGCGTTAATGTAAAGTAGTGAGGAAAATGAATGCTTTAGTTATAAGGTAGATGAGTGCTTACAGCGATAATGAGATTTTAGTATTGCTTAGACATGATATGAGCATTGAAAAAGAGATTGGGAGTCATAGATTAAATGTGTTTAAAGTGATAAGAATCGTGACACTTATTGGATAGTGTCAGAGATTGTTATGTGTGTATGCGAATGATATGTACATGAAAGTCTAAGGAATTTGACTTGATGTCTAAGCAAATGATAATGCTTGTTATAGTATGATTGCATAAATGCTTGACTTGATAATTGATATGATATGAATGTTATATGGTCGAGATAAATGAATATGATTTATGTAGTGACTAATGACCAATATATGGTCTAAATAGTAATTCATGCCTAATAATCGATGATAATGTGTGGTAAAAGAAATGGACTCATACCAGTTCAAGTATTTAATGCGTAAGCATGAGCATTGTGATGATAGTGAGTACGTTATAGTATAATGCATAGAAGGCATGATGACTTAGTAAAGGTTATAGAAATGGGAAAAGATATATTGTTATAAGAATGATGAGGCATTATGAAATTGTTTAAATGCATAAATATGAAAAGGTGATGAGGTTTAAAGTTTATGATAGTGAGAAGATGAATCATGTTACATAGAAAACATGATAAGTAAATTGTGATGGTGAATTGTGGATAAATATGACGGGTAAAAATGATCATTGATATGGTTGCGCTAGAAATCCTAAGTGGTATAAAATGCGCAAGATAAATTATAGAACATGAATATAATCATGTTAATATTTTGGAATGTGTATGATGAGATTAATGAAAGTACTATAGCATAAGTCTATGTAAGGTTTAAATGCGTAAAAGTCGAGTAGACTAAATAATGTGAAAGTAAAAGGTTGCGAGTATGGTCAACAAGGGGTTGATGGGTAATAGTTAGAGCGTTGTGTGAACACATAAAAAATGTGTTAATTGTAAAATGGACGAGCATCATATAGATCTTGTCTAAAATAAAGATGGACATAATAGTGTGTGTTAAAATTTCTTAGGGCAATGCGAGTTGGAAATGGTCATATGTACTTATTCATAAAAGTACATGAATGGTAAAATGTAAATGTGTTAAATTGCATGAATCCATTATGTTGTTATAGATGACTTGGGGAAGCGTTACAGTTATCATTACAAAATTCTCCAAAGGGATGCATTATAGTGAATCCTATAAGATATGTTATAGTTCAACTCTTTATGATATGGATATGTGTGATAGCCCCGTGCAAGCGAATAAATGTTATAGAATCCTTCGGGATGATTTGAAATTAATGGAAAGTATTGCCTACTTCATTGGCATAACTATTAGCCCCTTCGGGGAAATGTTATAGTAAAATGGATCCAAGGCTAAAGATGAGAAAGCGGAAAGCTATTGCTTTTGGGTCAATCATTGTAAAGTAAGAAAAGAAAGAAGCAGTAATAGGAGTATGAATGTTATGTCGGAAATACATAAGTAGGAAGATTTATAATATCCTTATTTAAATGGATTGGGACGTCTCTTCATTTAAATAAATAAGTTGTAAATCGCCAAACCATAAGTTTATAATTCCTTACTTACATAGATCAGAACGCATTTTTATGTAAATAAAGGATTGTAAATGAGTGGGCTTATAATCTGGCATGAGTAAGAGTTTAGAATGGGAAAGGAAAGGTAAACAAGTTAAACCTTGTAAAGAAATAAGATAGATGTAAATGGAATTAGATGATGACGTTAAAGTTGAGATTATAAAATGTCTTGTGACATTAATTGAAATATGAGAAATAAATGTGATAGACGCTAATTAACATTAGCGCACTCATAAAAATCGTAATAATAATAGTCAAGTTTGACTTATGTAAAGTCAAAATAGTAAAATTTTCAAGTGACATGTAATCCTTTATTGAAAATTTTAGAAAGCAAATGAGTAAGAACATGGTGTTATAGTGAAAAAGTTGATAGAATAATTGAAAGGCTATGGTAGAATGTGACTTGAATGACATAGTGTCATTAGTAAGAGTAGGTATGTGATAGAAATGAGAATGAAATAGTGCGGTTTAAAGAAAATGACTATGGTATAGTATAGTTAGTATTGCAAAATCATATAGATTATTGTAGTTGATTGCATAGGTTTTAATATGTTAAGAGAAAATAGGGTTAAAGGCGAGGACAAGTTTTTGAATGTTATTAAGCGTTAAGCAAAAAAATTTTGAGGACTAAATCTAAATAAGGGGTAAATTTATTACACCCCAAAACCCATTTTAAGTATTATATTACGAGAATGCTACATGGTAAGTTTGACTACAACTGTTATAAGTCTAATACTTTACATGATTGATTAGTCAAACCCAATAGTCAAACTATAAGTATTAATATTATATAAATGGTTTTAGGATGTTTAATGTGTCACAAACATGATAGAATAGTGCTAAAGGGACTAGAGTTGTCAAATGACCAAAGATGAGTTGTCTTAAAAGTGAAGTAGCTCTTTGGTATTCCTATACTTTCCAAACTAGTCTAGTGTTTGTGTGTATGTTGAAGGTGACGTGAGGTACCAAGAAAATAGGAGGGAAATTTAGAGCTAGTGATGATAATGTGATGGTTTAAGGGTTGCAATTCAATGGTTGGTCCTTAGCTATGATCTTTCAAGTAGTTAATCACTTATCCTTGGTCAATTTATGAATTAGGGTTCATGTACCCAATTTGGGGGAATTGGGTAAATAATGTTTTAAGCTTATTTAAAAAGGTTTTCGTGTTCATGGGTAATTTTTAATTTGCATACAGTGGGGGGTTCATCATATGATAAAGATATGGTCATATGATGACTAGAGATGATGATGGGTTGTATGAATGTCACACCCTGCCAAGGTGGAAACGCAAGGCGTAACAAGAGAGATATCGTCCCAACACCTTGATAAAAAAATAGAGAAACACGAAATGCAATAATAACTCAAAATGCTATGACGACACCCGACATAAGAGGAGACTTGTATCAAAGTTAATCGTAACATACCAATACGTAGTCATAAAAGTATAAGAAAATCCAAACGTCATAATCCAACATATCAAAATAAAAAGTATGAAACGTAAAGCAGGACAAACAACATAAAAGACACCAAATGCAAGCTACCTAAAGTCTCTCTAGTCAAGAACCCCTGACATCCTTATTCTTCGTTGTCATTACCTGAAAACGATACTTGAAAACGTAAACTAAAAAGTTGGTGAGCGTGTGGGTTTAATCATAAACAATTGAAATCAAAGTTGTGCATGTCATATCATAGAAATCTGTAAAATAATGGACAGTGTAATATGATACGACATAGCAGTAAGTGAGACAACATGAATACTTGCATATTGAAATCCAATAACCGCCGTGATCATACAATCAACACACAGCAACCAGTCACCGCAGTGAACTGTACACATAAATAAAATCACCAAACAGATTCCTTCTAGCTAGGGCTAAACACTATCGGTCAACAATGAACATCCAAATAGTCGCAACTGTTGGACCCAACACATCTACACTACTCTAGCAGATCATATACACATGATTGTCCAAAATGAAATAAATAATTTAGCACAACATGAAAACATTTGAAAAAACAGTTAAGTATCGTTTTACCCCTTGAGAAAACAAGTAAAAAGAAGGGGCCACAAACTCACCTTGATCAACAGCTAAACAATTTTGATGTACACTCACGAACTAGCAATCTAAACAAAAGAAAACAACATAAGTTACAAGTGATCAAGGGTTATAACCTCACCACTGTAACTCACACATGATGGATTGGGAACATTTAACTAAACATTCCCCTATATCATACTACTAGAAATTCAAGTTTTCATGCACAATTTCATGTGGTATTGGTGTCTAGTTATAAGCTCATGTCAACATAATTTAACCTTGATTTATCTACTTTCTGCTTCTTGGTTTATAATTTTAATGACATACCAAACAAGCTCCAAATGTTCTGTAATTTTAATCAGTAACTCCTACATGTGTTAAGTACTTCCCATAAGTTTTATAAATTTCATCTCCTAGTGTAAGTATTTAATAGAAAATCATTTTTCAAAACTATCTAGAAATTGACCTGTTGGTATAACAAAAAAGTTTGTATTCTATAAACATACTTCGACCTCTCAAAAAATTAACATAAATTAGAGTAATTAATTACATACTGAAAATACTCCTGCTAAAATTTTGGGCTCTTAATCGTTATAGTTTGTGAAATACAAATCATAGAATCTGACTGAAATCAGACTCAAAAATCCAGATTCGACAACCGTTTTCTTATAAATTGTTTGAATGATTAAAACAACCCCGATCGACTTCTAACCAATTGGAACAGTTAGTAAACTCTCTGAACTTAATTTTAGACCGTACTCAAGAAACATGCAAAAAGCTTATGTATAACTCGATTTACAGACGATATAAAATGGGGTTATGATTTCGTCCCAAACAAAAACACATAACAACCACTTCCAACATGTTTAATCTAGCATATTGTTATATAAAAACTTAACCTAAATATTCTAATCATAATTAACTCTAAATTACAGATTTTTAACAAATTCTTACAAACCATAATTCCATCATGTGAGTTACAATAAATAATATGAATATTAAAACCTTAATAAGTAAATAATTAAGAATGAAAAACTAACCAAATACTTGAACTCAAAACCCTAACTCGTTTCTTTTTTTTCCTTCTTTTATGATTGATTGCAGGCTGTATAGGGGAGGGGAAACCGGTTTTGGGTTTGTAAATAGATGGGTGAGGGTGTATTAGAGTTTGATTAGGATTAGTATTAGTATGGTAAGTTTTTATCTCCAAAATCTTTGGTTTCCTTTTCTCCTAAAAAAAAAAAAACTAATGCACCCTTTTTTTTTTATAAAATTTATATATTTTTTTATTTAACTTATTTTACTTACTAGATAATTTAGAAAAAAATTTCTTAGTTGCTACTTATGACCCATTATATCGCGTTTTATCCTAAACTAACTCAAAATAATTATAATTAGAAAATAAATTTTCCAAAATAGAAAAACACTTATAAATCATTATATTATTGTCATGATCATTAATAAATGCTAGTATAATGTTTATAGATTCGTTTAATAAGCTTTAATCTATACCATGAATTTAATAATCGTCAAAAAAAGCCTAATGTGCACTTAAGTGAGACAACACCAACATTTCACAACCATGAATACCAAGGAATAGATATAGCATATAATCACATATGAATATATATATATACCTATATAATAGGTCAACCACGAAAGGAAATCACATAAATCACCCAAACACATAAGCACATAAGAAATCGAAAGTTCGGTCAAAAGTCAAAGCTAGCTGACCTGAAAACTGACGGTTGTACAATGAACCCTTGTTATAGTATTTTGTTTATGTATATAAGTGTTTATGATGTGCAATAATTGTGGGTTAGGAAGCAAGAGTGGATGATAATGGTGATTATTGGTAAACTTAGCATGGAGCCAAGGTAAATAACTTTTGTTATGATATGTCGTATATTGATGTTATCATATTGTGATTATGAATGAAGGTGTTACGCATTGAAAGTCTTGGCGAAAGTGTGATATGATTAGAGGCTTAATTAGTTGGATGATGAGTGTTGTTCCTTGGTTGTGGGTTAACCAAGTTATGTCTTTGGAATTGCAATATGATTGAAGTTGTGTTATAGTATGTTATAGTTTTATATGGTTATAGTTTTAATGGGTGTTATAGTGTTATAGATGCAAGTTTGAATGGTAATAGTTATGATATTCGATGGTGCATGTTCATATTGCAAGTATACGTAATAGATGTATTATACATGTTATAATCTGATTACTTACTAGGCGTAAGCTTACGGTTTAGTTGTTATGTTTTTGTGTAATTTGTTTATGATGCAAGTAAGGTATTGGAGTAAAGGCCTATGGCTAAGAGGTATAAGGTTTGCAAGTGATTCGAAATATGCTTAGGAGTTTAGTACTAAATACCGAGCTCAATCGATGTTGAACCCCCATGTGTCAATAAAGGTTTGTTTATCGTTTTGTTAATGTGAAGTGTAAATGAGGTCTTGTTATAGTTTAAAAGTATGTTTGAAGAAATTAAAGTGTATTTAAGTCTTTTGTTATAATATTGTTTTACATTATGCAAACGGGTCAAAATGGGAATTTGGCAGAACACCCGTCACTTTGTAAAGTATGTTTTTGCGGGTCTTTGAGACCATGTTTATACTTTTATGTGTTGCATTTTGTGTTAATAATTTCTAGGAGTTTTGATGTTATGACATGTTATAGAAGTCATTTTCTTGAAAAATGGGTCAAAAGTGCACAAAAGGGGTTTTTAGGAAAAGGAGAGTACTTTAGTACACAAAAACGGTTTTGCAGAAATAGTGCACAGGAGGGTACTTGAGTACACAAAAAGTGTTTTGCAAGAAATAGTGCACAGGAGGTTTCTTTAGTGTACAAAAGGGTTTTGTAGAAAATAGTGCACATGAGGGTCCTTTAGTGAACAATAAAGGTTTTACAGATTTTAGTCATTTTCTAATATTTGTATAAAATCAACCGTGGCTCGTTGGAAGTTGTGACACACGTCATTCCGAAGGTATTTGAGTCTAATTGAATCTAAAAATACTCTTAAGGGCTGGTTTGCAATAGATTTTTTGTCAGTCCATTAAAGAGTACCAGAAGGTCAGTTTGGTTTATATCATTTTCGAGCAAAAGTTTTAAATTTTTAGTTAAAACAAGAAAGGAGCATTTCAAATTGGTATCAGAGCTTCGGTTTAAGTGAATTAGGTTGCCACTATAAGATTGCCTAAAGTTATACCACTTGTATTTGCGTGAGGCGTAAATGTAAAGTAGTGTGGAAAGCGAATGGCTTAGTTATAAGGTAGATGAGTGCTTACGAAGATAATGAGATTTTAGTATTGCTTAGACATAATATGAGTATTCAGATGGCGTCAAACTTCCTCACATGACGCCGTCCCAACGATGACTTGTCCATAACGAAACCCTAATGACGGCGACTAGACGGCGTCACCATCAAAAGGCGACGCCGTCGCAAGTGTAAATCTATATATAGACTTCGAATTTTCTGTATTTTATGTGTAGTATTTTGGAGAGCAAACCCTAGTTCGTTCATAGTCTAACTTGGGCAGTATTTTAGGGTTCCAAACCCTTCTTTACACTCAAAGATAAGTTTGTTTATCCAATCTATCACCATGTTTGTTCTATGTTCAATTGTTTGTTTGTGTTCTTGCTTATCTATCATGCGTAGCTTAATTAATCTAGTGTTTGCTTAGATCCAATGAAACCTAGTTGTTGATTATTGTTAGGTTGTATCTTGTTTTAATTGGTAGACGCTAGAGTAAGAAAAACTGGCTTCTTCTTTAATTGTTGCGAGCTTGAATGTCCTAAATAGTAAAAAGCTTGAGAATGCACTTAAGCCATCGTTGTGTTTATTGCGTGAGTTGTAGCTTTAGGATAATAGAGTATTCGGGGGAGATACTACGGTACTTGGCGATCCCGGATGGTCTAGAGGAGAGTTACAATTCAAAGAACTAGGGAATTAGGCACCCTCTTATGACTAACACGGAATACAACGCACTAATTAGAATGAGGATGTGACAATTAAACTGACCAATAAGAGATAACTAGGGAGTAAGAAAATCTAAGTAAACACGTTTTTAATTATCATAAGAACTCACTCAATCAATCTGTAGCTTTCCCTTTTCATTAGTTTTCAATTTTAATTGTTAAGTAGTTTAAATTGGTAGAATTACCAAACCCCCACTCTTAAACCTTGAGATTTTACTTGCTTTCTAAAAAATATAAAAAAGATAAAAAAGAATCTTCCTCACCTCACCTCACCTTTTCTTCATACATCTCTACTAGCATCTTTATTCCCCTAGAGAACGATCAACCCCCTGAGCTTACACATACTACACTACAACGATTAGGTACACTGCCTAGTGAGTTGTAAAGTTTGCTCGTTGAAAAGGAAGTCTTTCGACCCCGAACCGCGCATCAATAACATAACTGATAAGTTGATAATATAAACTTGAACATAAACAAAAAACATAACTGATAGATGACTCGAATTAAAAGGTTCAATACACATTAAGTATTAATATATATTTCAAGACTTAGAGAGTAATTATCGTTCTTTTCTTCCCAATGTTTCTATAAATAAAATACTACCAAGTGTCAAAATTATTACAAAACTATATATACAACTTTTGACTTGGCAACATGTAATTATTAAGATAAATAAGAGGAGTTTTAACACATATAACAATAAATGTGGAATAAGGCGATTTGGGTATAAACAAACAGAAAGATAGGCTCAGATAGGTGTATTAGGGGTATCTTGTACTATAAATGAGTGCAACAAAAGAGTACGGAAAAATTCAATGACCGATGAAGTCAAATAATTATAACAAAAACACAGGCTAAAAACGGGTTGTAATTATTTAGCCTCTTATCACTAAGTAAATTCTACTCACACGAATGTGATCTCACTAGCGATCTCGGGATGTATCACTAAAGCAAATTCTAGAATCTATACACTATTGGTAAACTCAACAAAACAAAAGCATTTAAGATGAGTGCTATAACCGAAAGGCTAATGTCCTCACTTTTTTGGGGTGATATTTTTGTTGTAGGGTTTTTGTATTAGCTTAACAATCCTATCCGTGAGAGTCTTAAAACTAGTGTCACAAGTAAATACCGCAAAAAAGTTTTAATTTGGTGATAGAATTACCTAAAAACACTATGTTTCACAAAATTGAAAATTATTATGAGGACAAAACAAACACAAATGCTAGAATAGTTTCAAACGCTGCTATTAACTCTCCATAAACTTAAATTGAATATTGTCCTCAATATTCTAATAAGTACCTGATGTGATCATATTTGTAGTGTTTTTATACATCATTTATCCTATATGTTTTGCTCGTTTGCTATGATTTTATTTAAGAATAGTTACTTAATCATTTACTTTTGTGATTCTTAGTAATTCTGGAGTAATAATGGGAAAGACGCAAAATGGCGTTATTTAGAGCAAAAATGAAGAAACTAAAGAATAATGTTGATCAAACATCCAATACGGGGTATCATGCTAATTAGATACAATGTATCCCCTACTTTGAGGATTTCAAGACCTTGCCCGACTAATACGACATATCCATCTCTGGGTATACGTCGTATATAATACTTGGTCGTTTTGAAGATTGTTACTTATTTGAAGAATACGAAGTATCAGATATTGAGGATACGCCGTATAGAAGCCCTAGCTCATGAAGACCTAAGAAGAAATTTGAAGACATATGACATATCTATTTATGAGAATCGCCGTATACGTTCCCCAGAAAAAAAACTAGGTGAAAAAATGAAGTCAAATGAGGAAATCAAGTTTTCGTGATTACCTTAGAGGATGCTTCACTGTTTTGGTCATAACTCATTCGTCCGGACTCCAATTAAGTTGATTCAATAGGCCACAAAAAGGGAAAAAAGGAGATCTACAACCCGAGAGTGAATACGATATATTGAGATTTGGTGAATATGTCGTATCGATCACTGAAATCAGACGAGTTATTTTTGGCATTTTTTAGAGCCTACTCTTAATCAAGCCTAAAATTACCAGCTCTTAAATGACTTAGGGCATCAATTTTCTGAATTGGGACATTTCCCAAACATCCTATACACCCTCCATTCCATCCTTGAATAATATCTCACATCATCGCGTCATATATCATTTGGTTTTCATAACAATTTTTTCTATGGATTCGTTATGTTTACTTTTGATATATACACTATCATTTCCTATGGAGATCGAGCGCTAACATCCTTTGGTGTTAGCGAAGTTTATGATTATCATGTTGATTTGACTTGTTTACTTGATTTAAGGCCATTTCGTTGGATATTTTATATGTTTATCATGCTCGATTCGTTTGTTTACTTGCTTGATGTATGTTGGCTATTGTCTAGATTAAAAATTATTAATTTACTTATGTGATTTATAATCCGTATTCTAATGGTAGGTGAAAGTGATAAAAGATACCTTCATGAATGGTTACCATTAGGACTACAGGCTGATCGTATCCCTAGGTTAGTCAAATATGATTAAAGCTAGTAAGTTAGCCTGAGAACTCTTATAGATGACCATTCACTGGAGTTTAGGTAGTGTTACTTCCATTAGACTACTAAGATAGATCACATAAGATAGTTGAAAGACTTTATGCATGCTTGAATCTTATTAACACTGTGACCATCGGGTTAACGGTAGATATGCACAGGGATAAGTAACCGCAACCATCTGGCTTAGTCTATGATAGATAAGAAATGTATTCATATGGCTAGAATCCATGCTCCCCTAAGCTTAGTCTACATTTCTTGACTCACCAACGAAACTAGCATTAGATCATTGCACTTGTAGACGAATCATTAAGAATTGATAGCCCAGGCCTACATCTCTCTCTTTTTGGAAAATTTTTACCCTAACTTTTCCTAATCGTTTTCTTCACCAAATCCACCTTAATCCCTTTATTTCTTGCATCGATATGTTTAAGTAAGTGATCAACGATTTTGTTTTTTATCAGATTCTTTGTTAGATCCAAAGAGTGAATTTCTTTTATCTTCTTTTCTGCTAATCTGATTTTTAACCAATATACTTAGTAATAATCTTTATTCGGGCTTTGTTTTTGGTATTTCGTCTTTTGTCTTTTTCCTCGATGCTCCAAATAAAATTACCTACAATATAAAATAACAAAATTACATAATGTATGCAATAAAATTTATATTTTTGCTATTCTTTTAAGCCGTAAATGAAGGTTTTGGAAGTTTAAAAACATGTATATTCTATTGAATATCAAAGAGTTAGGGTTTTTTTGGTGTTATCTCTCGTTAGGGTTTTAAACCAACCAAGATTGTTTCTGATTGTACAAGTAAGCGTCCTATATATATATTAATCGATTATACCAGTCTTCTTGGGATTGTTTTGTCGATTTTCTTTTATTGCGATCATCATGATTGGGGATTAGGTTTTGATTCGTCATGTGCTATAAATCCTAACTTCGTGTTAGGGTTTTCTTTTTGTTTCTGTTTGATTGTTGTTGATTTTAGTTACTGGACTGGTGTTTTTGACTCGTGTTGGAGTTATTTATGGGTTTAAGAGATGGAGAAGGGTTTTTTGAACAATAATAGTCCTTCCAAAGTTGCGAATACTGTTAGCAAATCTTTGAGTGGGAATGGTAATATGAATAATGGTCCCTCGGCTAGTTTGGCTGATCAAACTAGGGCGATGAATGAAGACCTCATGCGTAGTTTTTTTGCTACGATGGCAACTAATGTTAATGAGGGTGGTGTGTCGAGTGATGCTAGTACTCCTAGCTATTACTGAACAGATGGTTAATAATATGAATCAGGGGCCTATTGTTATCGATTGGACAACTGATGATGGCAAGGTTAATATGTCTACATGTGTGGACAATAATGTACATGCTAGGCCCATGCATAAGATTGACGTTGAGAGTGTTGTTTCTCAACATCTTGATGTGGATGAAAGTGGGGGTGGTTCAACCACTGATTCGACTATACCAAGTGGGACGTGTGTTGTTACGGTTAATATAGATCCAAAGGCTCCTTCTCCTTCATTTAATGCTAAGTCTAATAATGATGGTATCCCTAAACCCAATGTGCATGTGGATTCTGGACCGACTCGAAGAGTAGATCCTTCTACTTCTTTTGCTAACATTATGAATCCGAATAGTACTACCAGTAAGGTTAATTTCGGGCCATTGATCAAAGAGGATCGTGTTGCAAACCATGATACGATGTTACCTAAGGCTGCTATGGAGAGATTTTTGTGCAGGTATGAGAATACTCTTGTTGGGTACTTCGTTGGCAAGACTATTGCGTTTCTCATTGTTCAAAATTATGTTACCGATACGTGGGGTAAGTTTGGCTTGAAAAAGCTTATGAAGAATGATGCTGGTGTGTACCTATTTAAGTTTGATTCTAAAGATGGTGTTGATCGTGTTAGGATTTAGTAAATCCAGTTATTAAAGTGTCGGTCACCTCAAGTATATGTAATTGTTAGAAAGCTCGTAGTCGTAGTTATTTAATGTTAGTTAGTATTTAGTTTAGCAACACCGTGGAGGATGGACGGGTCTTTACCCACTGTATGCCTGATCCACAGCCCGTAGGTGGCGTTTATGTAAGATACTATAAATACCCTCTACCTCCCAAGGTAGAGGGTTGGAGCTCATAATAATACTTTCACTTTCTCTCACTAAGTTCCCAAACCTCTAAACCTTCTCTCTCTAAAAACATCAAGTTATACGCCCCATTTGATCATGGTTTGATGTATTTGTGAAATCCAATATGTTACATATCGTCTTCTTCAAAGTGGCCCTTGGTTAATCCGTAAGTCGCCCCTTATTCTTAACAAATGGACTCCGAAGATGTCTATAACAAAAAATAAGGTAACAAAGATTCGGTTTTGGATTAAATTGCATAATGTTCCTTTAGCTGCGTATTCAGAAGACGGTTTGAGCTTAATTGCTACTCAAGTAGGGAAACCTATTATGTTGGATGCGTTTAAAAGCCCAATGTATGTTGATTCTTGGGGTATTAGTTTTGCCCGTGCTCTAGTTGAACTAAACTCGAATTCTGATTTGAAAATCAAAGTTACTATGGCTATTCCGAGTGAGGAGGATAGTGGTTATACTACAGAGATAATTAACGTAAAATATGAATGGAAGCCTTCTCATTGTGATGTGTGTACAGATTTTGGGCATGATCGTATAAATTGTCTAAAATATGTTAAGGAAACTGTTCGGAGTGATACTAATGTGGAAACTACGGCTTTTGCTACTTTGGAAACGAATGACGAGGGTTTCATTGAGGTCAAGAATCGTAAGGATAAAGGGAAGAAGGTGGCGGAATAATCTCGGCCTATTGGAGGTGTTAAGCTTAATTAGCCAAAACCTAAATTTTGGAGACCGATATCGACAACAACTACCAATGAAATTTCAGATTCTAAGGTTCAAAATGATACTTCTTCTTCTAATGCTAAATCTGGTACAATTACCAAGTCTTCTAATTATTTGATGTTTTGAACTTGTTGGGGAGGAGGATGTGGATGAGTTTCAACCGAATGGTAAGGGGTTATAATATCATATTGTGAGTGATTTGAAGTAGAATGAGCAGGTTATGTCTACTAAGCCTAGTACTTCTACCTCTCCTTGTACTTCTGCCTTGGGCGATTATGGTAGCACTAATACTACTCATATTGTTGAGAAAATTGGGAAGCTTGAAAAAATAATTATTGAGGGGAAAGTTACTCTTGTGGATGATGATGATAAACCTCTAAAAAAGGTTGGTTTGAAAGAGAAGGAGCAAGATGCGGCTACTAAGCCTAGTATTTCTTCCTCTAATTTTACTTCTTCAACTATGGTGGGTAATCCATTCTCTAAAGTGGGTAATATGGTTATTTTTTGATAGCAACGATGATGAAGTTCTGGAAGATTCTAAAGAGATTAATTATTTCGGTAGTGGAGGGGATGAGGGGAGTCTTTTGGAGCAATGGAAAGATGATACATGTGACTACAATGATTATGAAGATGATTACTTTGATTATAGTGGTCTAATTGCGGCCCAATTAAAGGCTGCTGCCATCCATGACATTAGACTTGGATATGTTGCTTTTCCTTTGTTTAGCATTAATGTTGATGTGTCTTAGTTAATATTTGTTTTTCTTTTGGTTTTCTAGTTGTGTGTAGCTAGTTGATCATTTATGGCATGTCATGAATGATTTAGTGGTTGTTCAAGCGGTTGCTTGATGTTAATGTGGTATTTCATCCACATTCCATTGTACTTAACTGTTTTTTTGGAGTAATATATTTTATTGGGTTTAAGGCCATTTACCCAAAAAAATCATTAAGACTTGATATGATGAACTTGACTAGCATGTTCTTCTACCATCGACCACAACCTTACATTATTTTCATTGCCTTTAGTTTATTTAATAGTTTAGTAATCAAATACATGCCAATCTCAGATTGAACCAGATGAGTGTGTAAATACTCATCATTTTTGTACAAATTAGACTGCAAAAACATCTGAAAACACTCAGAAATGCATCAAAATGATAAAAATATCACAAATAAGTGTTTTATGTGTTTTAAATGCAAAATATCAAAATCGGTGAAAAAGCGATCAAGTTTGCATAATTGGCGCTTTAGT
The DNA here is from genome assembly GCA_022545495.1 of Chrysanthemum lavandulifolium. Classification (NCBI taxonomy): domain Eukaryota; kingdom Viridiplantae; phylum Streptophyta; class Magnoliopsida; order Asterales; family Asteraceae; genus Chrysanthemum; species Chrysanthemum lavandulifolium. The sequence goes on along the minus strand of CM040242.1, from coordinate 76,571,533 downwards.
CCCCAAGTTTCAAAAGTTGTCAAAAACAGTCCCTGGTAAATCCAAATAAAGAAAAATATCATTTTAAGTCCCTAGGGATTCCTAAGTTGTCAAAATTGGTCCTTGAAACTTAAAATTACAAATTTACAACTTAGGTCCCTGAACTTTGGAATTTGGCAAAAATAGTCCTTGAAAAATTGAAATTGTCAAAACTAGTCCTTGAACTATTGAAGGTTGTCAGTTTTAGTCCTTGTGTTAACCTAGGAATAATTACAGGTTTGGTCCTTCAAAAATTCAGATTTGCAACTTAAGTCCTTGTCATAACTAATAACAAGACTTGTCAAAACCCATTTTGGACCCCTGTCTTTTCTCCTTTGACCCCCATCACTAGCCATTTTGGACCCTTGGTCAAAGAAAGTAAAAAAAGCAAAAATGGCGCCATCCTGCATAACCTTCTTCCACCTCCTGCTTCTTCCTCACCCACTGCCTGCAACTCCACCTGCTCCATCCCATCACCTTTTCCACCCCTCATCATCACTAGACCCCACAATAAATGCCACCCCCTAGTTGATAAAACAGTGCCCTATAAGTCAAATCTCCACTTCCCGCCAAAATGGAAAAAATGGCTAACTCACTCAAAGTTCTCCCATTGGCCAAAATAAGAGGTGGGATCTGCTCTAAGGACACGTGTAAACAAGTTTGAAGCATAAAAGAGAGAGGAGATGCAGAGAAGAAGAAGTCTTAGTTTTTTTTAATTTCATGAATGTCGTAATTTATTTTTAAGTCTTTAATTAAGCTTTAAATTGTAATACTTTGTTTCATGATATCAAATTAAGTTGTTTGAATGTATTAAAACTGTTATCAAGCATCACTTCATGTTTTTATTTACATTTTACATTTTATGTTCACTGTTGGAAATTTCTATTTCAAAATCTCAAACTCAAGCTTCAAGTAGCTTATTTAAAAGTTTAAACAAGTTTACATAAGCTTATTATAGCTTTTTGTAAGCCTGGAGTTCAGTTTCAAGCACAATGGGTGGAAAGTCAACAAAAGTCAACAGAGAACCAAAATGGGTATAAGTTTGGTATTTGGTGATTCAGAGATGGATATGGGTTGGATTAGAGTAGCATAGAATAGTTCTGTGTTTGGTTTTAAGCCTGCAATCAGCTGAGCACTTGTGAGTGATTACCTCATTTTAAACTTTCAAGCCAATTTGCATTTTAAGCTTATCTGTATATTTGTGGTCACAACCAGTTTTAACCTGCTTAAACAGTTGTATTTAGGTCTATTGAACTTAGTTTGATCATTTATTTAAGTTTGGTCAGTGTTTGTTTCATATTAATTTGCAAAACAGTAAAGAAAGTGGTGTTTGGATAAGTGGATTACAAGAGCTTAAGCTCTTGTTTATGCTTGCAAACTGTCTATGCAGTCTTAATAATAGTTTCTTGAATCACTTTAGTTAGTCATTTGGTCACTAGAACTTCAAAAGTCAAAAGTCACTTAGATTCATTTAACACCATAATCATTGGATTTTCAAAGGAGCAAAAGCTTGTTTTGTATTTAAAATTCATTGACATAGGTGGCAGTAGCTCAATTTCATCATTTTACATCAATACCTGTCCACAAATTTGATCCAAAGTTCAAGAAGGTCAAAGTTTCTCAACAATCAAAAAGTCAAAAAGCTCCCCTGTACACATATTTGGTACCTTGTTTCATAAGCTCTTATAGAGCTTATTAGTGATCATTAGCTTGTCAAATTTAGTTTTTTAAGTAGCTTACCTAGCTGTCTCAATATTCCAAAGCTTGTTTTTCAATTTGCAGCTTATTCAATAAGCCTGCTTGTGCTTATTAGTTCTGTCCATTTTAGACTAGTACATAGTTTATTCAGTGTTTACCGGTTCTTCATAAGCTCTCACAAAGCTCTTTAGTTAGCTTAATTCTGTGAAATTTAGATTTTTGAGAAGCCAACCTAGTTGTCTAGCTATCTCAGTGCTTATTTTCCATTTTGAAGCTTGTTTAGTTGGTCTGCTTATTGATTTCAAATATGTCCATTTTATTAAGTGTATCAACTGAGTCAGTGTTCATCAGTTTTCTAAAAGCTTCTCACAAGCTCAATATAGCACACCAATCTCTGTAATCTAGCTTTTTGGATAGCTTATCTGGTCTACTTGTTAGTTCCATAGTTCTTTTTCATTTTTGAGCTTATTCATGTGCTTAAAATCAAGGCAGAAGGTGCCTAGTGATCCAAAAAGGTGTACTGTACAACAGTAAGCTTATGCTTATTTTTGGCTTATTTTGTGCTTATTTCTAGATCTTTATGCTTTCTCAGTTTTCATTTTAGCTTATTTACAGTTCCTCAGCTTATTTCCAGTTTCATTAGCTTATTAAGTAGCTTATTAATCACTTAGCTTTAAAACTTTTGCTTATTCATTTTCTTTGTTAACTGTTAAGAATCTTGTGCTTATTCTCAGCTTATTTGTCATTTTTATAAAAAGCTTTAGTTTTAAAAAGTGCTTATCTTCATGTGCTTAATGAGTTTGTAAAAGAAAAGTTCCAAAAAAAAAATGTTTTACAAAAAGGGAGAGGCAGGGGTCGAACCTGAGACCTCTCCCTTATGGGGATGATAGTGAGTGTACCTGTAACCATTGCGCCCTTGGGTCTTTCTCGTTTTTATTTGCAATATTTAATATATAAGGTAGTTTGTCAAGATATAGCTTATTAGCTTATTCAATTTTTAGTAGCTTATTTGTAGAAGTCTGTTACATCATTTTATTTTTCTTAACTTGGTAATAGTATAAAGTATTTTTACAAAAGTTTGATTTTTCTAATTAGTTTTAGTATTTTTAAACATTTAATTAGTGTTTTATAGTAATTAATTCGTAAAAAAAAATATAAAAGTCAAAAAAATACAAATCTTTTTTCTAAAATTTTCTTTTGTTATATAGTACGTAAGAAAATTAGTTTTACACTCGTAGGCTTTTTATTTCATAAATTTTACGTTTTTGCTTGCGCTCCAGCGTAATTTTTAAACGTAACGCTCGTTTTAGTTTTAAGTAACGTTTTTAGATAATTTGAGTTTACGTTTTTGTTAAAATAGTTTATTTAAGTTATTTTATTTTATAAAATCACAAAAACATCATTGTAAAAATAGTGATAGCGTTTATTTAATAGATTTTAACTCTTTTATTTCTTTTAATTTGCATTTAAGTCGCTGTAATTTACAAATCTTTTCTTTAGGTAATTATCCATCCAAAACCTTCGATCACTATCCTTAGTGATCATTCTATCATCGATTGTGTTTAACACCAATTCAACCTCCGTGGGACTTAACGACCCGGAATCCACTATATTCTCGATCTTAAATTGCATTGGTGTGTGAACTGTTTTGAGTTTCTTACGGTTGGTCATTCACAAGTGACTAGCTTATGTGAGATAACTTGACGGTTTTGCACCGATCAAATTTTGGCGCCACGCGGGGGTATAAGCGTGTCCTAAGCATTTTCGGACCCGTACTTGCACATATACCACGGTTTGTAAAAGTTTTTGTAAAGTTATAACAAAATCAAAAGTTCATTAACACTTTTCCTAAAGTGTTAAAACACCAAACAAAATATAAAACAACAAAACAATCGTAACGTTTTCTATCTTGTGTTTCTTTTAAGGTGATTCTTAAAGAAATACGATTTGGTTAAACGAGACGATACCAAAAATATTGTCCAAAAGTTTTAAACCCATCAAGACAAATCAGTACCTCGTCTTTTCGGTGATACTTAATATACATAAAAATCAACCACCGCAAATCAAGGCGGTGCACTACCTAGCGGGGTGCGACCATAATAAGTTCCCGAACATCGATTTAAAACTTGCCTTTGTGTCCTTGTGATTTGGTGTACCTTTTCAAAGAAGCCATTTCACTTGTGATTATTGGTTAAGTTCACTTGTCGTTTTGCCTCGCATTTGTTTTGGCCGATTTTTATACTTAGTGCATGCGCACTCGTTCTTCCAGTTCTACAAGTCCATTGTCGAGCTTGGGAAGATTCCTCGTGACGTAGAGGACGTTCGGCTCCTTGGTGTGGTGAGGAACGTCTACCACCACCACCACCTCTTGTAATGGCGGAAGACAAGCCGATGAATGAGCTTCTCCAAGCACCCATCGAGGGTTACGGAGATGCCATTGTTGTCCCACCATCGTGGGCGATACTTTTGAGCTCAAAACCGGGTTACTTAATCGGTAACCCAAAACCAATTCTATGGTTTTGGCGGGATGATCCTCATGCACACATTCGATGGTTTAACAAGATTGCATCTACCATCAAATACAAGAATGTCCCACATGAAGCTATCAAGCTTCTTCTGTTCCCATTTTCTCTAGAGGACAAGCCGGAATTGGCTTGAGAAACAACCCCTCGTTCCATTGAGACATGGGAAGATCTTGTCACAAAGTTTGTGAGCAATTCTATCCTCCATCCCGAACTACAAGTCTTAAGAATGAGATAATGAAATTCTCTCAAAGATTTGATGAATCATTCGGGAGGCATGGGATCGTTACAAAGACTTGCTCATGAGTGTCCACATCATGGTTTTACCGAGTTAATGCAAATGGATACTTTCTACAATGGTGCGAACCGGACTAATCAAGACTCTCTAAATGCCTCCGCGGAGGTAATTTCTTGAGCAAGACCACAAAAGAAGCCTTGCAAATCATTGAAAACAAGTCCCAAGTCCGTCCTTTCCGCACAAAGACATATCATCACGAGTCTAATCTTGGACGTTCTACTTCATCTCCGTGAGTACATCTAGCACCGATGCTAAGATTGACAAACTCACGGATATTGTTCGAGCTTTGGTTCTTGCTAACCAAAGAAAGTCACTTTCACACAAGCACCATCATATGGTGAAGTGAAGAAAGTTGAAGTTTGTGTTACTTGTGGTGGTCCTCATGCATACTACAAGCTGTCATCGCCACCGATGGTAGTCCGTTTGAAGCTAATGCTATAGCGGTACTTCAAATCAAGGAGGTAATCAATACCGTCCTCATAATGAACCAAACTACCGTGCTAACACTTATCGTGCACCACCGGTTTCAACGAATCCTAACCGAATCGAAACCAACAAAGAATGAACCAAGGTTATCAAAACCGGGTAATTTCTATTCGGACCCAACCAAGGTTTCCAACAACAAGGAAATCTTAATCAAAACACTTACAACCGAGGAATCAATTTCGGGGAATATGAACCTAATCAAGGGAATTCGGCTATAACCGGAACATACGACCTCAAATTGTTCCTCCTCCTCCTCCTGTGTCAACATCGATGAGCTTTTAAAGCAATTCATGAAGACTCAAGAGGAGACAAACAGTTGTTGGTCGGTCGGATCGGCGAATTGAAGAAGTCTTTAAATGATCGACCCTCGGGCTCGGTACTTTACCTAGCAACACGATCGCTAATCCGAGGCGATGCAAAGGCGATCACAACCGAAGTGGTGTTTCATATGATGGACCTGCTATCCTACTACCTCTTCTTCTTCTCCCGAAGGTAGTGGAAAGTGAACACGAGGCGACAAAGGACAAGGAACTTCCTACTAATAACGGAGGAACCAACAATGTCCATCCTCGGGTTGTCCAAATCAAAATCCAATCCGGAGTTGTTTTGAACCTCCGTAGCTCCCATTGTAACCCCAATCCAAATCTTCTATTCCTTACCCATCACGTTTACATGAGCAAAGCTCATGAAAAGCCGGTCAACAAATGGAAAAATTCTTTCAAATTTTCCAAGAACTTCATTTTGACATAAGCTTCGGATGCTATCATGTTGATGCCCAAGTTTGCATCAACTCTCAAACACATGTTAAGCAACAAGGAAAAGTTGTTTGAAATGGCTAAAACTCCTCTCAACGAGAACTGCTGCGATTATCTTGAAGAAGCTTCGAGAAGCTTGGAGATCTGGAAAGTTCCTCTTACCTTGTGTATTTCGGGAATGGTTGAATGCTTTGCCTTAGCCGATCTTGGTGCAAGCATAAACACGATGCCTCATTCGGTATGGAAGAAACTTTCTCTTAGGATCTTACTCCTACATGCATGACTCTCGAGCTTGCGGATCGTACAATATCCGTCCTCTTGGAATTGCCGAGGGGCGTATTTGTGAAAGTAGGAAAGTTCCATTTTCCGGTGACTTTGTAGTTGTTGATTTCGATCTTGATCCACGGGTTCCTCTCATTGTTGGAAGAGGATTCACGAGAACGGGCCGTGCTCTCATTGATGTATTTGAGCAAGAAATCACATTACGTGTTGGTAATGAAGTCATCACCTTTAACCTTGATCAAACTTGAGGTACTCCGCAAACTATGATTACGAGTCGGTTAACCGAATAGATATCATTGATGTTGCTTCGAAGAGTACTCTCGAAGTTCTTGGTTATTCTCATAATTACGTGAGTGGGATCCCACCATCTTCTCAACCTATCATAGCCAATTCTACTCCTTCTCTCACTCCGTTTGAGGCGACTTCATCTTGGAAGAGATTGAAGCATACTTGGCTAGTGATTACATTCCATGGGAAATTGATCACGCTCCAATTGACATCGAGGGGACATACTTCTCATTGAGAAAATGCTTAAAGATGATCATTCATCAACCCTCACATTAGTGATGCAATTCGGAAGAGATTAATCACCATGAGATTAATCCGGAGGAGATATTCTTGTTCTTGAGAAGTTGTTAAATCGGGACACTTCTCCTCCTCTCCCTCCAAACTTCATAACAAGGAAGTCAAGTCGGTTGAGAAAAGCGAAGAATTTCAAAGTCGAACTTAAGGACTTACCGCCTCATCTCGAGTATGCATTTCTTGAGGGTGATGATAAATTGCCGTCATTATTGCTCGAGATTTGAGTAAAGATGAAAAGATCGCTCTCATAAAGGTCTTGAAGTCACACAAGCAAGCAATTGCTTGGAAACTCTCCGACATTAAGGGTATCAACCACGAGTTTTGTACTCACAAAATCTTAATGGAGGATGACTTCAAACCAGCGAGTTCAACATCGAGAGAAGAGTAAATCAAAAATCCATGATGTTATCAAACAGAGGTTATCAAACTTCTTGATGCGGGATTGATTTACCCTATCTCGAGATAGTCCTTGGGTTAGCCCGATTCATCGTGTTCCTAAAAGGGTGGCATAATCTGTTGTCACAAATGAAGAAAACGAGTTAATTCCAACTCGATTGGTTACGGGATGGCGTGTGTGTATTGACTATCGTAAGTTGAATGACGCCACCGTAAAGACCATTTTCCTCTACCCTTCATGGACGGATGCTTGAGAGATTAGCGGGGAATGAGTACTATTGTTTTCTTGATGGTTTCTCGGGTTACTTTCAGATCCCCATTGATCCACGGGATCAAGAGAGACCACATTCACCTGCCCATACGGAACTTTTGCCTACAAGCGTATGCCTTTTGGCTTATGTAACGCTCTGGCACGTTCCAACGATGTATGATGGCCATATTCCACGACATGATCGGAAACAATGGAGGTGTTTATGGATGACTTCTCGGTCATCGAGTTCATTCGGACATGTCTCTCCCATTTAGACAAAATGCTTAAAAGGTGTGAAGACACCAATCTATGTCTAAACTGGGAGAAAAGTCACTTTATGGTCAAAGAAGGCATAGTCCTTGGCCATAAGATTTCAAAAAACGGGATTGAGGTAGATAGAGCAAAAGTTGATGTTATTGCTAAACTACCTCATCCTACTACCGTCAAAGGTATTAGGAGTTTTCTTGGTCATGCCGGGTTTTATCGTAGATTCATACAGGATTTTTCCAAAATCGCTCGGCCTATGACCCATCTTCTTGAAAAGAAGCTCCTTTTATCTTCTCTCTGAGTGCGTCGAAGCTTTTGAAACACTAAAGAAAAACTACGGGCACCCATTCTAGTTGCCCCGATGGGATTTACCCTTTGAGCTCATGTGCGATGCAAGTGATTTTGCTATCGGTGCGGTCTTGGGGCAACGAAAAACCAAGCATTTTCACCCTACACTACATGAGTAAGACTATGGTGAAGCTCAAACCCATTACACCACTACGAGAAAAGAACTATTAGGCATGGTGTATGCGTTTGAAAAGTTTCGACCATACCTCATCTTGACCAAATGCGTGGTGTATCACGGATCACTCGGCTCTCAAATACCTCTTTGCAAAACAAGATGCAAAGCGAGATTGCTCCGTTGGGTTCTCCTCCTCCGAAATTTGATATCATTATACGTGATAAAAAGGAGAGAGAACCTAGGCTGCGATCATCTATCGATTAGAGAACCCTCACCAGATGTGTTCGAGAAAAGGAAATAAATGAAACATTTCCTCTCGAGACACTCAATGCGGTTTCTTTTCGTGGAGACTCTACTACCCCATGGTTTGTTGACTTCGCAAATTACCATGCGGGTAACTTCATAGTGAAAGGATGTCATCCCAACGGAAGAACAAATTCTTCAAGGATGTAAAACATTACTACGGGACGACCCTACTTGTTTAAAATTTGCGCGGATCAAGTCATCGAGCGATGTGTATATGGTCGGGAAGCTATTGACATTCTCAAAGCTTGCCATCTTTGGACCTCTTGGGGACATCATAGCCCCAACTACACCGCCAAGAAGGTGTTTGATTCGGATTCTATTGGCCCACAATCTACAAGGATGCCCATGAATTTGTCAAAGCTCGTGACTCTTGTCAACGTCACGGAATATCTCACAAAGGAATGAAATGCCACAAAGCCATTCAAGTGTGTGAGATCTTTGACATCCGGGCATTGATTTTATGGGGCCATTTCCTTCTTCTCATGGTAATAAGTACATACTCGTGGCCGTTGACTACTTGTCAAAATGGGTTGAAGCTAAGGCTTTGCCTACCAACGATGCCCGAGTTGTTGTGAAATTCTTGAAATCCCTATTTGCTAGGTTTGGAACTCCTCGAGCCATAATCGGTGATCGTGAGTGCGCATTTACGTAATGACCGGTTTGAAAGAGTCATGCGAAATATGGTGTAACTCACCGTCTCTCTCTGCGTACCACCCCAAACAAGTGGGCAAGTGGAAGTTTCAAACCGAGGGATAAAAAATTACGGAGAGGACGGTTGGCGAAAACCGTACCTCTTGGTCGGATAAGCTAGATGGCGCACTCTGGGCCTTCCGTGCGACTTACAAAACACCCATCGGTGTACTCCATCAAGCTTGTATACGGAAGGCATGTCATCTACCGTTGAGCTAGAGCACAAGGCATCTTGGGCCTTGAAACATGCCAACTTTGATATTCGAGACATTGGTGATCACAGGAAAGTTCAAATGAATGAATTAAATGAACTCCGTGATCAAGCATCGAGAACTCTTTAATCTATAAAGAAAAGACAAAGAAGATTCATGACTCTAAAATCAAGAACCGCGTTTTCAACGTTGGTGATCGAGTCCTTCTTTTCAATTCTAGATTGAAGATTTTCTCGGAAAGCTTAAATCCGTTGGTGCGGTCCATTCACTATCACTAAGGTTTATCCTTATGGCACCATTGAGTTATCTCAACCCGATGGTCCAAATTTTAAAGTGAATGGTCATCGGTGAAGCATTACTTTGGAGAGGACATTCCCCACATGATTGTCCGGATCTTCAAACTTTCCCCATGAACCAATGAATGCGGGGATCGAGTCAAGCTAGCGACTCGGTAATCAAAAACAATAGCATGCCATATGGGTTGTCACCCATATTTACGAAATGTCTCGAAGTTTGTTACGGTTAGCCATTCACAAGTGGCTAGCTTGTGTGACAAAACTTGACCCCGTTTGCTTCTTTCTAATTTCTACCACCCTAGTGTGGGGAGTTGCCCACATGTTGTGTATACATAAGAGTTTCATGGAAAAAAAAAAAATACTTGCTAAATAATGGCCTTAGTATTTCCCTTTTCGTTCTATGTTTCGGCATAACCATTTGGGTACTTTGAATATTGAGGCAATATTCATTTCTAAGTGTGGGGAATTCTCACGAATTTTATCATGTAATTATACCACCTAATTCCCCATTTTGGCCAAAATTTTTTTGGAGTAAGTGTTTTACACTCACTCATTTGGTTATCATCCGCCTTGTCTAATAAACAAAAGGATTGGCTAATCCAGAGCAAACGGCTCTTGGTAAAGATATCTCAAATCCGTTTATGGCTTGCAATTTGCCCAAAATTGTATGGTATTCATGGCTTGTGGTAAAGCGATTCACCTTATCCTAAAAAGTGAAGAGTTGGCTAGCCCGACAAGTTTATGGCTTGTGGTAAAGGCAATTGAAACCCATAATTGGTAATCGACTCACCAAAGATATTTTATCTAAGAGTTGGCTAGTCCGAAGCAAACGGCTCGGTAAAGACAAATCAAATCCGTTGGAAGTCGATGATTTGCTCAAAATCATTTGGTTATCGGTGTACCAAGGTTCTTACTTGAATTGAAACATTTGGCTACTCCAAAGTTCTTACTTGAGTAATGGCTTTTGGTAAAGAGATTCAAATCCATTAATTTTTCTCAAAACATTGCTAGGGACTAGCAATATCTTAGTGTGGGGATTGATGAGTGTGTAAATACTCATCATTTTATACAAATTA
>CM040242.1:74728055-74760736 GCA_022545495.1 Chrysanthemum lavandulifolium | reverse complement strand
AGACTCGAAAGATCTTCCGCAGCCTTGAAAGTTTTGTTGGTGGTAGGCTTCGGTGGTCACTACAAACTTCTTCGTGAGGACTGAATGAAGACATCTTTGAAAACTTATGTTGTGTTTTTAATATGTGTAATATGTGGTGTACTAAATGTGAACAATTGTAATACATGTAATAGTGCTAGGATATGTACTGTGGTTTCCCCTTGTAAAAAGGAAACATCTGTGTTGTCCACTTCTCGATCATATAAAACCGACACATTTTCTCCAACAAATATTTTATCTCATGCATATTTAAATCACTTGAGATCCAAAATCTCAAAGGATTTAAGATTTTTGATCGGGTGAGAAAATATGATATAAATATGAAAGATGTTAAAAGATAAGATGACCAATTTTTGTGCATACTTCTCTAATATGTGCTAAACAATTTTGAATCTCAAGCATATATTAAGGGGAGAATTTTCTTTGCAAATTCAAGACATCGTGGTACTCAACTTTCAAATTTTCTAAGGTACCTTGATTGTATGGCTTCTAATCCTTTGGTGATCATGTATGCACTTTAAAGGGTTCCTCCAATGTGCAAAACACTCTTTTCAAATCTCGAGGCACATATCGAGGGGAGCAAACTTATGAAAACCTCATCCTTCCCGAAATGCTTTATCTACTTGATTTGATCAAGGAAGTGATGGTGATATCTTTAGAAAATGGTAATCAAAGAAGTAATTTCTTCCTCTTGCCTCCGTGTGCAAAACGATTTCAAACAATTCATGCACATGTTGAGGGGAGCACTTATTCTAAAAATATCAAAAATAATTCAGTACAAAATGTTTTGATAATATATCACAAGTATCTCGATTGATTTTCAATTGGTTCCAATGGCGATGAACAATACCAAATAGACCGACCAACTTTACTTTATGTACGGTGATATAAGGATGATAAGGTTAGGTATGTGTTCCCATGATCCGCCGTAACCGGAGGGATCTACCAGTGGACTATCCACTAGTTAGTGTAGAGTTCTTAGGTATGATGATAAAAGGAGAAAAATGAGATATGGGAAGAGTGCGGACTGAGACCGAGCTAGTATTGGAACAAACCCAACAAGGTTATAGCTATGAAGTCTCTGTAAATCAAGGGGTGAAGAATTAAAAATAATTTAATGAAAGAAAGGGTGAAAACAAATAGCCCTCCATATATTCAACCTTAGGGAAGATAACGGGTTCAATTCATATGTCACGATGGTAACATCGGTATTGAAGACAAGACGTCATGGACCCAGTGGACGATCGCACTTCAACTTTCCAAACCACTCAAGTTCCTCTTAAAGGACTTGTTTCATTCTCACGGGAACCGACATTATCTATCGACTTTCTCTTAGAGATTGTTGATATTGAAGAAGGAGACCCTCTCCCTAGTCTCCGCACAGATCCAAATATGCACAAAATTGAGTCTAGAGCCACGAGATCATCAATAAATCTCATTAGGACACTTTCAATGAAGACTCTCTGTTTCACACAATGTGGAAGAGAGACTATATCTTGAGTCCTCGCAGACTATCCTTGTGGTATTGCGTAACATCGAGTGATGTGCTTACATATTCACAATGAAGATGGAAAGCCTTCCGAGCCAACATCAAACAAGCTCCAGTAGGTGGCATGTGAGATCTATTATATAGATCAACCATGTGACAACCGAATGTAAACAATGGGGCGATTCAATCTCTTGAATCAATCCTCGTTCGAGTTATGGATTGACGGATACCTTTGAAAACCGGTCTTTATGCTTAACATCTTTTCTTTAGCACATCGACCGTGGTACTCATTTTTCAAACCAAAGGGTGTTTTTATGATTGATAATTGATTTTCAATAAAACCTTCGTTGTATTGCAAAAACAATTTCTATTGAGCAATACACGATTGTTTTCAAATCTCATTTCATCAATCGATGGACTTGAAATTACCGTTCACTCACTCCGTGTTGTCTTCTTTGAGATGTTCGGTTTGAGAACAATTTAGAGCACCGCGAAACCTGTCAAGGAAATTCTTGAATTATACCGATCATAGGTGACATGTATCGATCAACGAGGAACCGTGGGTCGGTACTCAATTCAACGAAAGTGATCAAAGACACTTTCGCAATTTATTGCTAACTATTGTATGCGTACACCCGACGCTTTGTACCGATCGAATGAAGCGGTCAATCCATAGCCGATGCTCACTTAACACATTCATCTCAAAAGAAATCATGATTGTGCATCAATGACTCGATATTTTCACTCCATGCTTCGCCACGCCGCCAATATCATGAATCAACTAAAGCTTCCGCAACTACGATGAGAAGGTATCATGATCCGAATGTGAGCATGTCGGTCCTTAAGTCACAAACATCACATGATACTCACACCACAAAGGATGTCTCGAGATTTTTGACCGATGATCTCAAAAGTCGGCTCTAAATTATTATCACGTGGATCAAGAAAAGACCTCCACCGAGTAACCAAACATGCAATGAGAAGAATCAATGACTACGAGCTTCATAGCAAAGTACTACATCAAGAATGCAAGAACAATTCTTAATGAAATATCTGCGTTTGTATTCAATGTAATTTTAGTATATGTTTGAGGTGACCTCCTTGGGGAGATTGTTAGAATTAGAAATTCCGTGTATTAAAGAGTCATCACTCAAGTATATGTAATCGTTAGAAAGCTCGTAGTCGTAGTTATTTTAAGTTAAGTAGTATTTAGTTATGTAACACCGTGGAGGAAGGACGGTCTTTACCCATTGTATCCCCGATCCACGTGCCGTCAGAGGTCGCTTAATTTGTAACCTATAAATACCCTCTACCTTGCAAGGTAGAGGGTTGGATGTTCTTTAGTAATCTAATATTCTACAAGTTTCTCTTACTAGAATATCCCACTTTCTCTCTCTAAAATCATCTATATGCTCATTGTGTTAATGTTATGATATGTAAGTGAAATCCAATATCCTACAACACCACTTTTCAATCCAAAACAACTCAACCACGATGATTCAGCCTTCAAAGTCAAAACCTAAACACTTGTGATGATTCTAAACACAAAAGTACTATCAAAATCCAAACTTTAACACTAGAAATCAACCAATGATGCAAAAACCACTAAACTTTTCAAACTCAAAACCACCTAAAACCACTAGAAATCCAAAGATATGTAAGAGATGATCTAACCTTGGCTCTTGATACCAATTGTAAGATATTGGATTTACATACACATCAAACCATGATACAAAGTAGGCGTACAAGAGGTTTTTGAGAGAAAGTTAGAGGTTTGGGAACTTTAGTGAGAGAAAGAAAATCTTATTATGAGCTCCAACTCTCTACCTTGCAAGGTAGAGAGTATTTATAGTCTTACAATAAAACGCCACACAACGGGCTATGGATCGTGCATAAAGTGGGTAAAGACCCGTCTGGTCCTCCACGATGTTACTTAACTAAATACTAATTAGCTTAAAAGAACTACGACTACGAGCTTTCTAACGATTACATATACTTGAGGTGACCGACTCTTTAATACCGGAATTTCTAATTCTAACATTTTGATGTTCCTCATGTCATTCACAAGCTTATGGAATCTCACATAGTACTCATAGACACTCTCATACGGTTTCATTTTGAAGTGCTCAAACTCATTATACGCTTGTGATTCTTTGTCTTCCTTGGTTAATTCGAACCGAGAGAAGCATCTTGACATTATCCCAAACCGCCTTGGCTTCGGTGTTGTGATTGATAAGCTTGTAGATATCTTTTGGAAGACCACAAGTATAATGTTAGAAGCCCCGATATCGAGATCGAATCTCTTTTCTCCTTATCATTGAGCTCATCATACGCCTTTTGGTCCATCTAATCCATAGATCATTGTTCCATGTGCAAACAGATCAATTAAGTCTCTTGTAGTCTCAATCGATAAGGTCCTTCATCGATTGACTTGAGAATGTTGACTCCATTTTCTTTTCCCAAATAGTACAATCGGATTCGTTGAGCCCATGAGTCATAATCGGCCATCAAGCATAGGTGGGCGTGTATCGATCCAAATGCTTGAACGTCCTCACCATGTAAGAAACAATATTTGGTACGATGTTTGACATGATTACAAGTTCTACTGAATTTTACTATTCTTTGATTAAACTGAAATTGATTCTTCACGGGATTTTACTAAACCAAAAGAACAACCGTAGAAATGTAGCTCAAGAAGTAACAAGTCTTAATAGACAAGTAGCTAAACAATCAACTTGCTTAGTTATCAACTCGCTAAACAACCAACTCGCTAAAGAAACAAGTCGCATAAAGAATCAACTCGCTTAATAGCCAAGTCGCATATAGAGACAACTCGCTTAATAGCCAAGTCGCAAACAGAGACAACTCGCTTAACCACCAAGTCGCTTAAACTAACTCGCTAGCTGTACAACTCGCTTAATAGCCAAGTCACTTTAGAACTCAAGTCTCTTAAAGAAACAACTCGCTTAGAACCCAAGTCGCATACAGAGTCAACTCGCTAAATAGCCAAGTCGCATATACCAACTCGCTTCCAATAACAAAGCAACTCGCTTCGAAGAAACACAACTCCGAGGCTCAACTCGCTTTGCACAACTTTCACAAACAACCACTTTATCAATAAAAACAACCAAACCACAATGATTTAAGCCTTCCAATTCAAAACATAAACACATATGATGATCCTAAACACAAAAGTACAAGCAAAATTCAAACTTTAACACTAGAATTTGTCAAAATGATTCAAACTCTCCTAAACACTTAAAACCCCAAAAACCTTATGAAATCCACCAAAACAAAGAGCATGAAAGATGAGTGATCAAACCATGGCTCTTGATACCAATTGTAAGATATAGGATTTCACAAACACACTAAACCATAATCACATGGGGCGTTCTATATGTTTAGAGAGAGAGAGTTCTAGGGAGAGAAAGGGAAGAGAGTTGGGAACTATGTGAAACAAAGAAAAATGGTATTGAAGCTCCAACCCTCTACCTTGGGAGGTAGAGGGTATTGATGAGTGTGTAAATACTCATCATTTTTGATTAAATCTGAACTGCAAAACGTTTAAAATGCTCGTAAATGCATCAAAATCGAAAATATCTCAAAAGTGCATTTTATATGTTTCGGATGCAAAATGTTTAAAATCGATGAAAATGAGCAAAGTTTGCATAATTGGCGCTTTAGTCCCCAACTTTCGAAAATGGCAAAACAAGTCCCGGGATTTTCAAAATGGAAAATATTATTTATGGTCCTTGAATTTTCGAGATTGTCAAGATTGGCTCTTGGAAAACTCTTCGAAATCACGCCTATGGCCCCTTGAACTTCAAATTATACATGTTAAGTCCCTATGTTAGCCTTGGAATACAACTCTAATCCTAAGTCCTAATAACTAACCAAGCCCAAATAAAACCCTTGGCCCAAATCCATTACCCGGTCCACCCATCCAACCCAAACCCTACCCGTCAAAGAATTAACACCCCTTTCTTCTTTCTTCCTTCGTTTCCGCCAAACACACAACACGTAACACAAAACATTAAAAACATTTCTCTCACCCTCTCCCCGACATACCCATCACCCCATCCCCGCAATCCCAAGCTACCCACCTTTCCTCTTCCCAAAACCGGAAAACATTTTCACCCATTCTCCTCGCTCAACCCATCACCCAAGACAAAGTCGAAAAAAGCACAAGTGGGTTTTGTTTTTTTCAAGGAGGACAGAGAAGAGAGAGAAAAAAGAGACCCATATTTTGCTTCTCGTATAAAATCTTGTAGCCTCATTATAAGGCACTAGTGAGTAGTTAGTTTTGGTTTTTTTTTTAGTTTTCTAGTTTTAGTCTAGAATCACTTTTCTAGCTCAGCTTTATTTTCACTGTCATTTTTAATTTCATGTAATCTTTAATATTCAGTTAATGCAATTTTCAGTTTTACTCAATTTATGCAGCTTAATTCTTGTTCACTTAATTTGCATCTTTATGTGCTAAGATTTGTTAAAGTTATTTTTGAAGTCATTGTTCGAAACCAATTAATTCATGTTGTTCGCTCACCATTTTCCTTAGTGATCGCTCGAAAAAATTTGTTTTGATCTGGGAATTGGTGGGTCAAAATTCAGTTTTGATTCATTTCGGTCTCAAGTAGTTTATCTAGCTCTAAAATCAATTAGTCAAATTAACATCTCAGTTGATATAAACGGTTTTAAGCAATTTGTTGTTTCCCTTTTTTTTTTCTCTCTCTTGCATTACATTTCATACCGCTATAGCAGCTTGTTGTATTTTTTTTTTGCTAGAATGTAGGGTAGCATATGTTAGAATTTAGGTTTGTCTTTTATTGTATAGCTAGTTTCAATAGATGAAAAGAGTTTTAAGAAAGGCCGCAAAGAGTTTGGGAAGTAAAAAAGGTGGTTTTCCGCTCATTTGGTTCATCGGTGGGTACTAACTCGTGTGCCATTCAAATGCTTCTTTGATTTCTAAAATAAGAAAACCTTGTGTTTACTAAGTTACCAAGTTACCAACTCGCTTGTGGTCAATGTTGTTTGATAATTGGTTCACTTTAGCTTGATCTAAATTGGAATGGCCTTTTCACTGTTTTTCTGCACTGGTTCAGTATCAGCCCAAGGGCAGCTGATATGAGCTTATTTTCATCATGTAAAAATAGTTTTCTTGGTCCCTAATTAACTTTTTATCATTCTATACTAGCCTAACTTGTTGTTGCAGCTTTTAACTACCTTGGAGGTCTTACTTTTAGCTTAATAATAAGCCCCAACAGGTCTCCCAAGGCTGTTTAGAACCTTCAGCATGACAGGTCATTATTCCCTTTTACTCCTTAGATTATTGGTAAGTTAGCCTAGCTTAATTAAGTTGGTAAATGCTTAGTTAATTCCTTAGATTAGTTTAGATCTAAGTTAGCTTATTAAGTGCTTAATTGTAGTCCTTCATTGCTTGTGTCTCCATTTTATTTTAGCTTAGGATCCCCCTAGATAGCTTATTTTGCCAACTGCTTTTCCCCTTTTGTTTCAGCTTCTTTGTATCTTATCTATGCACATTTTAGCTTAATCGTTAATTATTTTGCTTAAACTACCGTTTTCCTACTCCTTCTAGCTTATTTGTAGCCAACTCGAGTATTCGGGGTGTTTGTTTCATATTACGTCCCAAACAAACTTATGGTGGTTGTTTTATGACTGCTCCAAATGACCTTTAAGTCTTTATTGTAGCTTATGTTACTTAAACCAAACAGCCCTTTGTAGCAAAGAACCAAATGCCCCTTAGTCCTTTTTAGCCAAACACCCCTTTAGAAGTGTTATATGATTTTCTTTCCTGCTTTTTTTTCGTTATATCAAGAATGGTTTTAGTTTTTGTGTAAAGGTGTTTTTGTTCTCATTTTCAAGTGGCAAGAAAAGAATAGTCCAAATAAAATAAATAGCAAAAGGCGAGGTGGGATTTGATCCCGACCACCGCACAAGACCACCCACGCACACAAGACAACAAAGAAAGTCCAACCGCTTCTCTTGAACCTTTGTTATTAGCATGCATTGTTAAAGTTTTAAAGGTTTTAATCCAAGTTTTGAAAATCAAAATAACAAAAGGTGGGAGGCAGTGCTCAACCCCGAGACCTCCCACCTTTATGCGCTTGTATGTACCGATGACCAAATGCCCTTGGGACTTCCTTCGTTCACTCTTTACAACAACAATGTCTTAAATACGTGTTATTATTTAGATTAATAAGCTCTTAAAGCTTATTTTCGACTTAATTCATAAGACAACCACCGAGTTTTTATTTTTCTTAGGACCACCTTTGTTTAAAGTATTTTTCGTGATTTTCCCAGTTTTCTCACAATGTTTAGTATTTTAATTAATTAATTTGTGTAAAATCGCTTTTAATTGTAATAAATAAAATAAAACTCAAAAAAATATTCCGCTTTTCCTAAAATTATTTTTGGTCATGTAGAACGAGGAAAATTAGTTTCACATCCGTAGGCCTTTAATTGCATCATTTTCACTTTTTGAAGCTCGGGATTAGCAGGGTTTTCACGTTTTGCATTGTAGCACCCTAGGATGTACTTTAGCTTCGTTTTATCATTCCTTAGGCTTAGTAATAGTTTATTTTAGTCATTTAGGTTCCCTTGCCTTAATTACATTCCCGTTCCTTAATTTTTTCACTTTCGTAGCTCGTTTTTAAGAACTCTCGATTCCACAAAAGTCATCTTCATAAAAGTTGCTCATTTTCGGAGTAAAATAGATTTATAAAGAAAAATCAAAAACATCATTTTGCAAATAGTGATAGCGTTTATTTAATATTTTTATCTTTTAATTTTCTTTAATTTGCATTTAAGCCGTTGTAATTTATAGACTTTTACGTAGTTATAATCATATCAAATCTCTTTCCGCTCAAATCTCTCGATCACTATTCGTTTGGTGATTCTTCGCATAGCTATTTGGGACATAACGACCGGGAAACACTATACCCCCCGATCTTCATTGCATTCGCTTTCGATCCGTTTTAAGTTTCTTACGGTCGGCCATTCACAAGTGGCCGGCTTGAGTGATAAAACTTGACGGTTTGGAGCGGATCAAATTTTTGGCGCATTGCTTGAGTCAGGCTAATTATCTTCCGCTTAGCGATTAGTGATTTGAATATTCACTCTTTGTTCATACCATCCATCTATATCTATATATATTTTCTTATAAAAATTAAAAAAAAATCCAAAACCCAAAACATCTTAAAACATATAAAACACAAAAATATTTTTCTTTTGTTTCTACATATATATAAATCAAAAACCCAAAAGATTTTCTTTCTTATTTTACAAAATGTTTATCCAAAATCCAAAAATATCCATCTTTACCCTCTCACATCTTTGATTCTTCATCCCTACCCTCCGAAAACATTTGATTCTTTCTATGTCTTATCCTCACCCTCTTGGTTGTCAATGGTGTGGTGGTCCTTATAATGGTGGAAATTGCCCCGCTTTAGCATGGTGGAATCAGAAACGGGTCCATCATAACTGTGATCCCTATTCCTACCATAACACAACCGATTTATTCCATCGCCTACCACCTTTGTGAGACTCAAGCTTTTTGTTGTAGTACTGTGGTGGTTCACACTCAGCTCGATTGTCAATCGAAACACGCTTGTCATGAGCGGGTTCCGATAACAATTATGACTACACACATATAACTCACGTACCACATCGGTTTCTTGTTGTGAGTATTGTGGAGGTCCTCACTTTAGCTCGATTGTCAAACAAGGAATCCATTTCCTTGTAACAATTACGACTCTTCGTATCATGACCAACCTCTACAAGACCAAGTGAATCGTGCACCACCTCACCTGGTCCACTTCCTCAAAATCTTCTCCTTGATCTTTTGGATTTAGTGAAGATTTGAAGGAATGTAAACATTCCCAAGATAATCCAAATCAAAAATCCATGGAAGAATTGTTAGTCAAGAGCAGGTGCTAAAATAAATTCCCAAATTGCGTTTGAAAAATCTATTAGGGAATCAATTGCAAAAGAAAAAGCATGATCTAGCTCTCAATTTCGTTTATTCCCGATGATGTTGATGATGAGGATACACTTGATATCCTTCAATTCTATAAAGATTCATCAAGTTCATCGATGATATCCCGCCAGCTGAGATTCATTCTCAAACAACGTTATCACACTCGATATTCCCACTCACTCTGCGAACATGGGGGACGAGCATCTTGACCTTTGTTCACGAAAAGGAATCGACGAATTCATAAAGTCCAGTGTCGAGAACCTTGTCCCAATCCCGAGAGTCACAGGAAATTCGATCATATGTGTGATTCACTTTCCCCTCTTGAGTGTTCAAATGATCATTTTGAAACTTTCTCCAATTGTAGCGAAGATTGTGCTTCCTATGGAAACATCGAGTATGTTGAGGCATCACTTCCACAATCGATGTCGATCATCTTCTTGAGGAGTTCACCGATGAACTCACTCACATCAATCCACTTTCATCGAAAGTAACGATGTTCTCTTTGATTTGAAGTCGATCCGGGAGACCGAAAGTCTCCTTATAATGATCGCTCACTCACTTCTTATCCCAACAAATCCAATAGAGAATATTGATCACTTTGTTCCTGAAGCATTCAAAACGACTCTCACTAATCCTCTATTTGAATTGACTCGATTCACTTTAATTTCTCGAGAATCCACTCTTTGATACCAGTTGAGGATAGTGATGAGCCCACAATGGAACAAGAGTTCACAATTTCACTTCATGTGAATGATTCTTTTCATGAAGAGTTCTCCGGTGAACTCTCTCATGACATATCTCCTCTGAACATGATCATTTCTATTTTGATCTTGAGGATGATATTAGCTCGGAGGAAGGTGTACTCTATCACACGAGTTTGCTTATTAATGATACTACCTCACCCTTCCTCCCGATATGTCTACATTTGAGGATGAAGAATGGATCCGATTGTTATCAAAATCTTTCTTCCTTTCCTCAAATATTCTTCACTTCTCTGTTCTTCACTCCTTCGGAAATGAAGACATTATCTTTGATCCCGCATTTCCATATATCATTTTGAGCCAGTTCTGTCTATGTATATCTCATCGGTGTGGAACTTTCACGTGCTTCAAATGTTTGTCCAAACATCTTGAATGAAAGTCCGATGGAGATTGTTTCTTCCACTTTGCTTCCCATGAACCAATTAATTCGGGTCGAGTCAAGCTAGCGACTCGGTAATCAAAACAAGAGCTAAACATGGGTTTTCACCCGTGTGTACCACCCTAGTGTGGGGAGTTGCCCACATGTTGTGTATATAAGATTTCTAAAAAAATAAAAAAAAAAAAAAAAATTATTAATTTTAAAAATAATGGCGTAATATTTCCCTTTACGTTCTCGTTTCGGCATAACGGTAGACTTTGAATATTGAGGGCAATATTCATTTCTAAGTGTGGGGAATTCTCACTAATTTTATCATGTAATTATACCGCCTAATTCCCCATTTTGGCCAAAATTTTTTTTGGAGTAAGTGTTTTGCACTTACTCGACTACGATTATCATCCGCCATGTCTAATAAACAAAAGGATTGGCTAATCCAGAGCAAACGACTCTTGGTAAAGATATCTCAAATCCGTTGACGGCTTGCAATTTGCCCAAAATTGTATGGTATTCATTCACCATATCCTAAGAAGTGAAGAGTTGGCTAGCCCGCAAGTTTATGGCTTGTGGTAAAGGCAGTGGAAAAACCATAATTGGTAATCACCACCAAAGATAATATTGATAATTTATCTAAGAGTTGGCTAGTCCGTAGCAAACGGCTCGGTAAAGATAAATCAAATCCGTTGGAAGTCGGTGGTTTGCTCAAATCACATGGTTATCAAGTGTACCATAGTTCTTACTTGAATCGAAACATTTGGCTACTCCGGAAGTAATGGCTTTTGGTAAAGAGATTCAAACCATTAAGTTTTTCTCAAAAGATTGCTAGGACTAGCAATAGTTTAGTGTAGGGATTGATGAGTATGTAAATACTCATCATTTTTATTAAATCAATCGCAAAACGCTTAAAATGCTCGAATGCATCAAAATATGAAAATATCTCAAAAGTGCATTTTATATGTTTCAGATGCAAAATGTTTAAAATCGATGAAAATGAGCAAAGTTTGCATAATTGGCGTTTCGGTCCCCAACTTTCAAAATGGCAAAACAAGTCCCTGGATTTTCAAAATGGAAAATATTATTTATGGTCCTTGAATTTTCAGAGATTGTCAAGATTGGCTCTTGGAAAAACTCTTCAGAAATCACAGCTATGGCCCCTTGAACTTCAAATTATACATGTTAAGTCCCTATGTTAGCCTTGGATTACAACTCTAATCCTAAGTCCTAATAACTAACCAAGCCCAAATAAAAACCCTTGGCCCAAATCCATTACCCGGTCCACCCATCCAACCCAAACCCTACCCGGTCAAAGAATTAACACCCCTTTCTTCTTTCTTCCTTCGCTTCCCACCCAAACACACAACACGTAACACAAAACATTAAAAACATTTCTCTCACCCTCTCCCGACATACCCATCACCCCATCCCCTCGCAATCCCAGTTACCCACCTTCCTCTTCCCCAAAACCTCGAAAACATTTTCACCCATTCTCCCGCTCTCAACCCATCACCCAAGACAAAGTCGAAAAAGCACAAGTGGGTTTTGTTTTTTTCAAGGAGGATGAGAGAGAGAAAAGAGACCCATATTTTGCTTCTCGTATAAAATCTTGTAGCCTCATTGATGCGCAGAAACTGTCTAAGTTTTTTCACGCAAGCGTAAGAAAACCTAAAACAGCTTAAGCACATATGCAATGAAGATCTGAGGAGTATAGGGTTTCCCCGGGTCGTTATGTCCCAGCGAGCTATGCAATGGATCATCAAACGTATAGTGATCGTGAGATTTGAACGGAAAAGGAGATTTGAATAGATTATAACTACGGAAAAAGGACATAAACTACAAGGGCTAAAATGAAAATTAAAGGAAATTAAAAAGATTAAAAATATTAAATAAACGCTATCACTATTTTTAAAATGATGTTTTAGTGATTTTATAAAACAAAATAACTTAAATAAACTATTTTAACTAAAACGTAAACTTAAATTATCTAAAAACGTAACTTAAAATAAAAACGTACGTTATTTATAAAAGTTACGCTGGAGCGCAAGATAAAACGTAAAATTTGTGAAATAAAAGTCCTACGAATGTAAAAACAATTTTTTTTCGTACTATACGACAAAAGAAAATTTTAGGAAAAAGCGGAATATTTTTTTGAGTTTTTAAATTATTTATTATGAATTAAAAACTAATTTATACTAATTAATTAATTAAAAATACTAAATGATATTCAAAAATTATAAAAATTTTTTGTTAAAATACTTAAGCTATATTAGAACATAGGAAAAATATAAAACAAGTGAGAGCTTATAGAAATGAGCTTTAAAAAAAACATTCAAGAAAATGTAACACAAGACTACTCCTTATTAAATATTTAATAGATGGAAATTTAACACAAGACCACTCTAGCGCAGATGGTAACGTCTTTGAGGCTTTACATGCGTGGGGACGGTGAGGTCGTGGGTTCAATACCAACTCCTTCACGCTTTTTGTTCTTTTGAATTTTGAGCTTTTCTTATAACAAACTAATGCTAGGACAGATTAACCATGTTTTTACAAAACCAAACTTGAGAAAGCTATAATAAGTCGTAATACGCCTTATTCGCAAGATATAATAAACTAAAGGAGTGTTTGGGACGGGGAAGAAGAGGCAACAAAAGGCTTCCAAAAGCTAATAAAACACTAAAACTAAGCACCTAATCTACTAATCTTAAATAGCACTAAGGGGGACCTAAATTAAGTAATAACTAAGCATTAAAAGCAAAATAATGGAGAAAGAGGTCACTATGGACTTGTTCTGCTTTACATTTCACCACCAAGAGCTCAACAAGGGCTTATTCAAGCTTAAAATTACGACTAAATGAACTTTAAAGTCCAAAATAAGCTTAACTAGTAACACTTGGTCTTATGAGCATTCAAAAAAAACATTTCAGAACTGATGGAAACTCACTGAGCTTATTAGAGGTCGCTCAAAAAGGGTACATGGGTCATTATTACGATGGACGTGAGAGGTTTTCGGGGCCTTATTCAAGGCTTCTAAAAGCCATCAAATAGGCTCTCATGAGCACTATAAGTCGACACGTATGGTTCTAGTACCACAGATTACATATATAACTAAATTCAAGTCCTAAATCTAACTCTAACAAACTAAAGGTTAAGTTTCAAAAGGTACTAGTTGAGGTTTGTGAAGGACTGCTTTTAACGAAGAAACGAGAAACTCATGACTTCTTTTTCAAGACTTGTTTTGCAGAAAATCAATGAGCAAACTTTAGAATACTTCTACCTTGACTAGTGCAAGACCCAAAGTGGGTCAAAATGGTTTAGTTGACCCAGGACTCAACTGTTCCAAACACCCCTTATGGGGCAGAAAAGGATTTTACAAACTGTGAAAATTTTGAAAGTTCTAAAAACAAACTTTGTGAGCTTAAACACAAGCTCATATGAGCTTAAAACTACAGTAACTTGTAACAACTGTTTAATGAGATTTGAAGCAAGAATTTAAGACAGCAAGTACATAAGACTGAATAAACTTTAACCACTGGAATTTAAAAACTAAATTGCATTACTTTGAAAATTAAAGATTACATTAAAATTAAATGACAATGAAAATTAAATGGTACTAGAACAAGATTTTCTAGACTAAAAACTGAATTAAACTAAAAAAAAACTAACTAAAGACTCTCCTCTCTTCATGAGGCTACCAAATTTTTATAATCTCTCTCCATCGCTACTTGTGTTTGTTAAACAATCCAAAACACGCGTGCCACCATCTGCGCGACCGACTGCTACTCTCTTTCTTCGTGTCTTCTCTTTCTTGTCTCTCCACGTGCTCGCGTGCTTTCTTGGAAACAAAAACCATGAGTGGAGAATATGATGGGAATCTTGAGCAAGCGTGGGTAGAGGGATGAGCAGGGAATGGGAGTGATAAGGTTTGTCAGGGATTGAGTGTGCAGGTTGTGTTTGTGGAAATGTGTTTGGGCGGTAAAACAGAGAAAGGTGGGAGGTGGGTTTTAGGGTAACTCTTTGACCGGGTAATAAGGGGTTATTGGACCGGGTATTACTAGGTAAAAGATTGGGCTTGGGTTTGTTGAGTTTGGGTAGTTAACTAGGATTTAGGATTGGGACTAGTTTTAAACCGTTTACAACACTAGGGACCCAATGTAGACATTCGAATTTTCGGGGACCTCAAATGTGATATCCGAAATTATTATCCAAGGGCCAAACATGTCATTCTCCAATAAATCAAGGGTATCTTTTGCCAATTTCTAAAACTTCAAGGACTGAAACTGTAATTTTCCAAAATTTTTGACATTTTCACCAAAGGACTAATTTTGACAAGTTATGATTTAAAAGGACCTTTGATGATTTTTCTTTGAAATTTTGACTGGGGACTATTTTTGACAATTTTAGAAACTTGGGGACTAAATCGCCAATTATGCAAACTTTGCTCATTTTTCATCCGATTTTAAACATTTTGCATCCGAAACATATAAAATGCAATTTTGAATATTTTGATATTTTGATGCATTTGAGCATTTTAAACGTTTTGCGATTCGATTTGACAAAAATGATGAGTATTTACACACTCATCAATCCCCACACTAAACTATTGCTAGTCCTAGCAATGATTTGAGAAAACATAATGGATTTTAATCTCTTTACCAAAAGCCATTACTTCGGAGTAGCCAAATGTTTCAGCTCAAGTAAGAACCATGGTACATCGATAACCATGTGATTTTGAGCAAACCACCGCTTCCAACGGATTTGATTTGTCTTTACCGAAGTCGCTTGCTTCGGACTAGCCAACTCTTAGATAAATTATCAACATTATCTTTGGTGAGTCGATTACCAATTATGGTTTTCCCTTCGCCTTTACCACAAGCCATAAACTTGCGGGCTAGCCAACTCTTCACTTTTAAGGATATGGTGAATAATACCATACAATTTTGGGCAAATTGCAAGTCAGAACGGATTTGATATATCTTTACCAAGAGCCGTTTGCTCGGATTAGCCAATCCTTTTGTTTATTAGACAAGGCGGATCGATAACCAAATGAGTAAGTGCAAAACACTTACTCCAAAAAAAATTTTGGCCAAAAATGGGGAATTAGGCGGTATAATTACATGATAAAATTAGTGAGAATTCCCCCACACTTAGAAATGAATATTGCCCTCAATATTCAAAGTACCTGCGGTTATGTCGAAACAAAGAACGTAAAAGGAAATACTACGCCATTATTTAGAAAGATTTTTTTTTTTTTTTTTTTTTTTATGAAACTTATATATATATAACATGTGGGCAACTCCCCACACTAGTGTGGTACACGGGTGAAAACCCATGTTTAGCTATTTTTTTTGATTACCGAGTCGCTAGCTTGACTCGACCCGCATTCATTGGTTCATGGGAAGCAAAGTGGAAGAAACAATCTCCATCGGACTTTCATTCAAGATGTTCGACAAACATTTGAAGCACGTGAAAGTTCCACACCGATGAGATATACATAGAACCGGCTCAAAAATGATGAATGAAAATGCCGGGATCAAAATAGTGTCTTCATTCCCGAAGGAGTGAAGAAGAAGGAACACAAGATATTTGAGGAAAGGAAGAAAGGTCTTGATGACAATCGTGATCCATTCTTCATCCTCAAATGTAGAAATATCGGGAGGAAGGGTGAGGTAGTATTATCAATAAGCTTAACTCATACGACAGAGTACACCTTCCTCCGAGCTAATATCGTCCTCAAGATCAAAGTAGAAATGATCATGTTCCGGAGGAGATATGTCGTGAGAGAGTTCACGGAGAACTCTTCATGAAGAGAATCATTCACATGAGGTGAATTTGTGAACTCTTGTTCCATTGTGGGCTCATCACTATCCTCAACTGAGTATCAAAGAGTGGATTCTCAGAAATTGAAGTGAATTCGTAGTCGAATTCAAATAGAGGATTAGTGAAAGTAGCTTTGAATGTTTCGGGAACGAAGTGATCAACATTCTCTATTGGATGTTAGGATAAGAAGTGAGTGAACGATCATTATCGATTGAGATTTTCGTCTCTCCCGGATCGGCTTCAAATCAAAGAGTGGATTGATGTGAGTGAGTTCACGGAGAACTCCTCAAGAAGATGATCAAGATCGATTGTGGAAGTGATGCCTCAACATACTCGATGTTTCCAAAGGAAGCACAATCTTCGCTATAATTGGAGAAAGTTTCAAATTGATCATTTGAACACTCAAGAGGGAAAGAGAATCACACATGTGCTCAAAGTTCCCGTGACTCTCTCGGGATTGGGACAAGGTTCTCAACACTAGACTTTATGAATTCGTCCGATTCCTTTTCGTGAACAAGTGTCAAGATGCTCGTCCCCATGTTCAGAGAGTGAGTGGGAGCTTCGGGTGTGATAGCAGTTGTTTGAGATGAAATCTCGACTTCTGGGATATCAGCTGACTGGGGGAGTTGAGAAATATTATCTCTAAAAGGATAAAAACCCTCCTCGTCATCATCATACAGAGCGGCCTTAAGAAATTGGGAACGTCTTAGAGCTGCATGCTCTAGGACTAATAATTCCTCCTTAGATTGGCGGGCCTCTCGCTCTTCGGCAAGCAATTCTCCCATGGTCTTTTCACCACTCACTTGATTCTTAAAGTTACTCATCATATCCTCAAGTGTTTTCATTGCGGTTTCAAGATCTTGGGAGATTTCATGAGACAACGGCTCAGGTGGAGTTGGAGCCGTATGGTGCTGTGGAGGTTGGAAATTATCAAACATGTGAGAGTCATGATTGTTACAAGGAAATGGGTTCCCTATTTGACAATCGAGTGAAGTGGGGACCTCCACAGACTCACAACAAAAGCTGTTGAGTCAGACAGTGAATCATATGGATTTTGGTCATATCCAAAGTTCGAGCATCACCGGAAACTGCTCATAGACAAACGTGTAGCCCGGATTGACACTCAAATCCTTGGTGAGGACCTCCACAAAATTCACAGCAGAAGTGTTGATTGTATGAAGATAAGTCGGGCCGTGGTGGGTAATTGGAAAAATTAGAGGGTCGTTAAATGAGTTCGATTAGGATCATAATCAAATGAATTCCTTGAACCACAAAACAAACAACTCCCGTTATGAATATCATTACCACATTGTACACATGTACACTGAACGACTGTGGTGAACCATAAAGAGGCTCACCACAACCGACACAAGGAATAAACGATTGCATTTGAGAGTTATGAAGAGGAATCGGTTTATTCAAAGAATCATCAAAACCAACATGGTGATCCGAATGACTATCAAGTCTCAAGAACATTCGAGAAAAATCGGAGGTGGGACAAGTGGTGTGCTCGAGAGCTAGCAATTTCCACCACTCGTTATGGTCTCCGGTTCTTGAACGGGTTCATCGGGTTGTGGCGGAGGGTCGGAAAAACTTGGAGAATCATCGAGAGAGTTATCGATAATTCGCACCAATAACAATATTTGCTTGCACCCATCCTTCCACATCGCTTGCATAAACAATCCGGATTCGACAATCGGTGATCCTCTTCCATACGGCTTTTGCGGTGGAAACAACGAGGATAATCGATCGTCGCCATGAGAATTAAACATTTAGAGGTTAAAGAAATAGAATTAAACGGTTTTGAGGTTAAAGAAGAGTAGAATCAAATGGTACGAGGGGTAAGAGAAATAGAATCATACGGATAAGAGGAATGAGAAGAGTATTTTTGGTATTTTGGATA
Source organism: Chrysanthemum lavandulifolium (assembly GCA_022545495.1). NCBI lineage: Eukaryota > Viridiplantae > Streptophyta > Magnoliopsida > Asterales > Asteraceae > Chrysanthemum > Chrysanthemum lavandulifolium. Next base: position 74,742,358 of record CM040242.1, on the reverse strand, counting down.
AGAAAATATAAACATATACGAGATGGATGGTATGAACAAAGAGTGAATATCCAAATCACTAATCTTCTAGACGGAAGATAATCAAGACCTGACTCAATGGCGCCTAAAAATTTGATGCACAAGAAACCGTCAAGTTTTTTCACGGCGTAAGAAAACCTAAAATGACTTAAGCACGGATGCAATGAAGATCGAGGAGTATAGGTTTTCCGGTCGTTATGTCCCAATGAGCTATGCAATGGATCATCAAACGATAGTGATCGTGAGATTTGAACGGAAAAGGAGATTTGAATAGATTATAACTACGGAAAAAGGACATAAACTACAAGGGCTAAAATGAAAATTAAAGGAAATTAAAAGATTAAAAATATTAAATAAACGCTATCACTATTTTTAAATGATGTTTTAGTGATTTTATAAAACAAAATAACTTAAATAAACTATTTTAACTAAAACGTAAACTTAAATTATCTAAAACGTAACTTAAAATAAAACGACGTTATTTATAAAAGTTCTGTTGAGCGCAAGATAAACGCGTAAAATTTGTGAAATAAAAGTCCCACGAATGTAAAAACAATTTTTTTCGTACTATACGACAAAAGAAAATTTTAGGAAAAAGCGGAATATTTTTTGAGTTTTAAATTATTTATTATGAATTAAAACTAATTTATACTAATTAATTAATTAAAATACTAAATGATATTCAAAAAAAATTTTTTTTGTTAAAATACTTAAGCTATATTAGAACATAGGAAAAATATAAAACAAGTGAGAGCTTATAGAAATGAGCTTTAAAAAAAACATTGAAGAAAATGTAACACAAGACTACTCCTTATTAAATATTTAATAGATGGAAATTTAACACAAGACCACTCTAGCGCAGATGGTAACGTGCTGAGGCTTTCTGTGCGTGGGGGACAGTGAGGTCGTGGGTTCAATACCTGCTCCTTCACGTTTTTTTGTTCTTTTGAATTTTGAGCTTTTCTTATAACAAACTAATGCTAGGACAGATTAACCATGTTTTTACAAAAACCAAACTTGAGAAAAGCTATAATAAGTCAGAATACGCCTTATTAGCAAAAGATATAATAAACTAAAGGAGTGTTTGGGACAGGGAAGAAGAGGCAACAAAAGGCTTCCGAAAAGCTAATAAAAACACTAAAAACTAAGCACCTAATCTACTAATCTTAAATAGCACTAAGGGGGGACCTAAATTAAGTAATAACTAAGCATTAAAAAGCAAAAATAATGGAGAAAGAGGCTGCTACAGACTTGTTCTGTTTCTGTTTCAGTCACCAAGAGCTCAACAAGGGGCTTATTCAAGCTTAAAATTACGCGACTAAATGAACTTTAAAGTCCAAAATAAGCTTAACTAGTAACACTTGGTCTTATGAGCATTCAAAAAAAAAACATTTCGCAACTGATGGGAAACTCACTTGAGCTTATTAGAGGCTGTTCAAAAAGGGTACATGGGCTGCTGCTGTTACAGTGGACAGGAGAGGTTTTTCGGGGCCTTATTCAAGGCTTCTAAAAGCCATCAAATAGGCTCTCATGAGCACTATAAGGTGACACAGATGGTTCTAGTACCACAGATTACATATATAACTAAATTCAAGTCCTAAATCTAACTCTAACAAACTAAAGGTTAAGTTCAAAAAGGTACTAGTTGAGGTTGTGAAGGACCTGCTTTTAACGAGAAACTAGAAACTCATGACTTCTTTTTCAAGACTTGTTTTGCAGAAAATCAATGAGCAAACTTTAGAATACTTCTACCTTGACTAGTGCAAGACCCAAAGTGGGTCAAAATGGTTTAGTTGACCCAGGACTCAACTGTTCCAAACACCCCTTATGGGGCAGAAAAGGATTTTACAAACTGTGAAATTTTGAAAGTTCTAAAAACAAACTTTGTGAGCTTAAACACAAGCTCATATGAGCTTAAAACTACAGTAACTTGTAACAACTGTTTAATGAGATTTGAAGCAAGAATTTAAGACAGCAAGTACATAAGACTGAATAAACTTTAACCACTTTCGAATTTAAAAACTAAATTGCATTACTTTGAAAATTAAAGATTACATTAAAATTAAATGACAATGAAAATTAAATGGTACTAGAACAAGATTTTCTAGACTAAAACCGAATTAAACTAAAAAAACTAACTAAAGACTCTCTCTCTTCATGAGGCTACCACTTTTATAATCTCTCCACTCGCTACTTGTGTTTGTTAAACAATCCAAAACACGCGTGCCTCGTGCATCCGCTCGACTCGTTGCTACTCTTTCTTCGTGTCTTCTTCTTGTCTCTCCACGTGCTCGCGTGCTTTCTTGGAAACAAAAACCATGAGTGGAGAATATGATGGGAATCTTGAGCAAGCGTGGGTAGAGGATGAGCAGGGAATGGGAGTGATAAGGTTTGTCGTGATTGAGTGTCGAGTTGTGTTTGTGGAAATGTGTTTGGGCGGTAAAAGCAGAGAAAGGTGGGAGGTGGGTTTTAGGGTAACTCTTTGACCGGGTAATAAGGGGTTATTGGACCGGGTATTACTAGGTAAAAGATTGGGCTTGGGTTTGTTGAGTTTGGGTAGTTAACTAGGATTTAGGATTAGGGACTAGTTTTAAATCCGTTTACAACACTAGGGACCCAATGTAGACATTCTGAATTTTCAGGGACCTCAAATGTGATATCTGAAATTATTATCCAAGGGCCAAACATGTCATTCTCCAATAAATCAAGGGTATCTTTTGCCAATTTCTAAAACTTCAAGGACTGAAACTGTAATTTTCCAAAATTTTTGACATTTTTCACCAAAGGACTAATTTTGACAAGTTATGATTTAAAAAGGACCTTTGATGATTTTTCTTTTGAAATTTTGACTCAGGGACTATTTTTGACAATTTTAGAAACTTGGGGACCTAAAGCGCCAATTATGCAAACTTTGCTCATTTTTCATCTCGATTTTAAACATTTTGCATCCGAAACATATAAAATGCAATTTTGAATATTTTCAGATTTTGATGCATTCGAGCATTTTAAACGTTTTGCGATCAGATTTGACAAAAATGATGAGTATTTACACACTCATCACTCATTATAAGGCACTAGTGAGTAGTTAGTTTTGGTTTTTTTTAGTTTTCTAGTTTTAGTCTAGAATCACTTTTCTAGCTCGACTTTATTTTCACCGTCATTTTAATTTCATGTAATCTTTAATATTGATTAATGCAATTTTCGTTTTACTCAATTTATGCGACTTAATTCTTGTTCACTTAATTTGCATCTTTATGTGCTAAGATTTGTTAAAGTTATTTTTGAAGTCAGTTGTTGAAACCAATTAATTGTCTTGTTCGCTCACCATTTTCCTTAGTGACCGCTCGAAAAAATTTGTTTGGATCTGGGAATTGGTGGGTCAAAATTCAGCTTTTTGATTCATTTACGGTCTCAAGTAGTTTATCTAGCTCTAAAATCAATTAGTCAAATTAACATCTCAGTTGATATAAACGGTTTTAAGCAATTTGTTGTTTCTTTTTTTTTCTCTCTTGTTCTGTTCTACGCTGCTATAGCAGCTTGTTGTATTTTTTTTTGCTAGAATGTAGGGTAGCATATGTTAGAATTTAGGTTTGTCTTTTATTGTATAGCTAGTTTCAATAGATGAAAAGAGTTTTAAGAAAGGCTTCAAGAGTTTGGGAAGTAAAAAAAAGGTGGTTTTCCTGTCTATTTGGTTCATCAGTGGGTACTAACTCAGGTGCCATTCAAATGCTTCTTTGATTTCTAAAATAAGAAAACCTTGTGTTTACTAAGTTACCAAGTTACCAACTCAGTTGTGGTCAATGTTGTTTGATAATTGGTTCACTTTAGCTTGATCTAAATTGGAATGGCCTTTTCACTGTTTTTCTGCACTGGTTCTGTATCAGCCCAAGGGCAGCTGATATGAGCTTATTTTCATCATGTAAAAATAGTTTTCTTGGTCCCTAATTAACTTTTATCATTCTATACTAGCCTAACTTGTTGTTGCGCTTTTAACTACCTTGGAGGTCTTACTTTTAGCTTAATAATAAGCCCCAATGGGTCTCCCAAGGTCATGTTTAGAACCTTCAACATGACAGTCATTATTCCTTTTACTCCTTAGATTATTGGTAAGTTAGCCTAGCTTAATTAAGTTGGTAAATGCTTAGTTAAGTCCTTAGATTAGTTTAGATCTAAGTTAGCTTATTAAGTGCTTAATTGTAGTCCTTCATTGCTTGTGTCTCCATTTTATTTTAGCTTAGGATCCCCTAGATGGCTTATTTTGCCAACCTGCTTTTCCCTTTGTTTGACTTCTTTGTATCTTATCTATGCACATTTTAGCTTAATCGTTAATTATTTTTGCTTAAACTACGCTTTTCCTACTCCTTCTAGCTTATTTGTAGCCAATTGTAGCATTCGTGGGTGTTTGTTTCATATTCATCCCAAACAGTGACTTATGGTGGTTGTTTTATGATCGTTCCAAACAAAATTTCTTAAGTCTTTATTGTAGCTTATGTTACTTAAACCAAACAGCCCCTTTGTAGTGACAACCAAACGACCCTTAGTCCTTTTTAGCCAAACACCCTTTAGAAGTGTTATATGATTTTCTTTCTGCTTTTTTTTGTTATATCGATAATGGTTTTAGTTTTGTGTAAAGGTGTTTTTGTTCTCATTTTCAAGTGGCAAGAAAAGAATAGTCCAAATAAAATAAATAGCAAAAGGCGGAGGTGGGATTCGATCCACGACCTTGCACAAGACCACCCACGCACACAAGACAACAAGAAAGTCCAACCGCTCTCTTGAACCTTTTGTTATTAGCATGCATTGTTAAAGTTTTAAAGGTTTTTAATCCAAGTTTTGAAAATCAAAATAACAAAAAGGTGGGGAGGCAGGCTCGAACCTGAGACCTCCCACCTTTATGCGCATTTGTATGTACCTGGATGACCAAATGCCCTTGGGACTTCCTTCGTTCACTCTTACAACAACAATGTCTTAAATACGTGTTATTATTTAGATTAATAAGCTCTTAAAGCTTATTTTCGACTTAATTCATAAGACAACCACTGAGTTTTTTATTTTTCTTAGGACCAGCACTGTTTAAAGTATTTTTCGTGATTTTCCCAGATTTTTCTCACAATGTTTAGTATTTTTAATTAATTAATTTGTGTAAAATCGTTTTTAATTCGTAATAAATAAAATAAAACTCAAAAAAATATTCCGCTTTTTCCTAAAATTATTTTTGGTCATGTAGAACGTAGGAAAATTAGTTTCACATCCGTAGGCCTTTAATTGCATCATTTTCACTTTTTGAAGCTCGGGATTAGCCCGGGTTTTCACGTTTTTGCATTGTAACACCCTAGGATGTAGTTAACTTCGTTTTATCATTCCTTAGGCTTAGTAATAGTTTATTTTTAGTCATTTAGGATTCCCTTGCCTTAATTACATTCCCGTTCCTTAATTTTTCACTTTCGTAGCTCATTTTTAAGAACTCTCGTATTCCACAAAAGTCATCTTCATAAAAGTTGCTCCTTTTCGTGAGTAAAATAGATTTATAAAAGAAAATCGAAAACATCATTTTGCAAATAGTGATAGCGTTTATTTAATATTTTTGTATCTTTTAATTTTCTTTAATTTGCATTTAAGCCGTTGTAATTTATAGACTTTTTCGTAGTTATAATCATATCAAATCTCTTTTCCGTTCAAATCTCTCGATCACTATTCGTTTGGTGATTCTTCGCATAGCTCATTGGGACATAACCACCTGGGAAACACTATACTCCCCGATCTTCATTTCATTCGCTTCGATCCATTTTAAGTTTCTTACGGTCGGCCATTCACAAGTGGCGGCTTGAGTGATAAAACTTGACGGTTTGGAGCGGATCGGTATCTATAGTGTCTTACAAATAAACGCCACCCACGGTACGTGGATCGTGCATACGAGTGGGTAAAGACCGTCCGTCCTCCACGGTGTTGCTTAACAAACTACTTACTAACATAACTTGACTACTGACTATGAGCTTTCTAACGAATGCATATTCTTGAGGTGACCGACTCTTTAACGACTGAATTTTATAATTCCTAACAGATGGTCTATCACGTTTAGGAACTTTGTAACGTGAGTTAGATATCGTAATAGAATAGTCAACGGGCTCGTGGATTGGGCTAAGCTAAATGGCTATTAGTTAAGTTAAGCAAGACTTACGTAAGTTATTATCCAATCCAACCCAATCCAACCCTAAACAAGGTCCTACATGATATTTAAATCACAATCTCTCCCCGATCAAAAATTTCAAACCGTTTAAGATTTGTGATCTCAATTGATTTAAATAATTTAGAAAAAAATTGGGAAAGATATGGCTTTGTTTTAATATTTACTTGATAAGGAACATATTACCGCTCTCCTCAATTTGTGAGGAGAGTGTTAGTGTCTCGTATGATAATTTTGAAAGTTCTTTAAAAGAATTAATTTTGAAAGATTTTTGAGAATAACGAAGATCATAACTTTTGAACCGTAACTCTGTTTTTCAAATTCTACCCATCAAAAGAAAGCTCATACCACGATACATAACACCATAATTTTATTCACCGCTTTATGATGTACAAATGGACTCATTTGATGATATATCGTTTGAAAATGTGAAATTTGAAATCACTTCTCCTCAATCGATGACCCAAGTCATAGATTGAGTGATAAAAATTTATGAAAAATTAGTCCGATTGATTATCAAGAATTTGAGTTCGATTCATTTTCAAACAATGTTACCACCATGTACAATACAAATATTTTCCGAAGAATTTTAGAATGAAAAACATTTTTATAGGAACAACGATTATTTTTGGCGACGTGATTTTCTCATTTTGTATTAGGATAAGTGCTCGATATTTATAAAAATCAATTTTATGCAAAGACTTTCCTTTCTTGAAAAATTGGGTTATAATCAAATAACGCAAGCCATAGTTTAGGCATGTTTTGAAAACATGTGAACTGTCGAACTTCATCTAAAACCCCGTATCATTATTGAATGACATTTCTAGGATTGTAGATGTTATCGATATCGAAGACATGCCTTGAGAAAACAATAATTTTGGAATTTTCTGATTTTTCAAAATTTTTTATGGGTTTTTGTTGGTTTTATATTTTTGTATTTTCATTTTTGAAAGATATGTACAAAGAATTGGTGAAGCTACTCCTTTACTCCTCATTCTCTTCCTGAAGACGTTTGAGCGTTTCCGACTGCAGACTCTTCATGCCGAGTCGCAGGAGGATAAACTGAAACCAATCTCTTGGAAGAGTTTTTGAGAAGATGTTTGCCAACTGATACTCAGTCCTTACAAAGTAGAGTTCAACCACATCGTTCTCTACTTGTTCCCTGATGAAGTAATGTCGAATGTCAATGTGCTTAGATCTTGAGTATTGGACATTGTTGCAGAAAGTGATGACACTTTTGTTGTCACGGTACAGAGGAATTTTGTTGAATACAAAGCCATAGTCAGATAGTTGGGATCTCATCCATAAGATTTGAGCACAACATGATGACATGTCAATGTATTCAGCCTCTGTAGAAGATATAGAAGTACTCATTTGCTTCTTTGACGACAAACTCGCTAATTTATCACCCAAAAATTGAGCACCTCCTGACATACTTCGACGTGTATCTTGACACCCTGAATGGTCAGCATCTGCATAGGCTGTTAGTTCCATGGTGGTGTCCTTCGGATACCAAAGACCCATGTCAATGGTTCCTTGGAGATACCGAAGACCAATTTAACCGCTTCAAGGTGCTTCTTAGTAGGCTTAGCCTGGTAGCGAGCAAACATGCATACAACGAACAGAATATCAGGTCTACTGGCAGTGAGATACATCATGGATCCAATCATACTACGATATTTAGTTTGATCAACCGGGATCCCAAAGAGGTCCCCATTCAGTTTTTTTCTATCCACCATGGGAGTTTCAACAAGGTCACAAGAATCAAATCCAAATTTCTTTAATATTTCATTAGCATATTTAGATTGATTTATGAAAATGCCTCCGGGACTTTGAGAAATCTGTAAACCTAAGAAAAATGACATTTGTCCCATCATTGACATTTGAAATTTAGAACCCATCTCTTTATAAAAATGGTCACATTCATTTGGGTCGGTCGAGGCAAAGATAATATCATCAACATATATTTGAACATGAATTAAATGTTTGCATGATTTTCGAGTGAACAATGTAGGATCAATAGTACATTTGTAGAATCCGTTTGCCAAAAGAAACTTTGACAAAGTATCGTACCATGCCCTTGGAGCCTGCTTCAAGCCGTAGAAGGCCATTTTCAAAGCGGTAGACATAGTTAGGATGTTCCGGATTCACAAAGCCTTCCGGATGACCGACATATACCACTTCTTTGAGATCGCCATTAAGAAAAGCGTCTTTACATCCATTTGGTAGGCTATCATATTCTTACTAGCGACATTAGCAAGGAAGATTCTGATAGCCTCTATTCATGCAACCAGAGCAAATGATTCCTCAAAGTCAATACCCTCCTCTTGTCAATACCCTTTAGCAACGAGTCTCGACTTATTCTTCAGAAGTCACCATGCTTATCAAGTTTCACCTTGAAGATCCACTTGAGAGCGATAATCATAGTACAATCTGGAGGAGGTACTAATTCCCATGCACCAAGTCGATCTAACTCGTGAATTTCATCTTGCATAGCATTAAACCAGCTGTCCTCAGACATTGCAGTCTTGACATCATTCGGTTCGACCTTTGAAAGTACAGAATTGAAGAAGCACCATAAGGCATCAGTGGCAAGTTGCTTTCTTGTAGATATCGGACGAGAAGGATTCCCAATGATGTTATCCAACGGATGATCATGTCTCCATTTTTTGAGATGTTCATGTGGTGTAGGATAAGGAACTGATGTATCAGAGTTACGATCCCCTGGTGAAGATGCCTCAGGAGTGGGTTCAGGGGCAAATATATTCTCAAATGGAGCATCATCGGGAGTAGCAAAGGGGTTATCTCCAAAAGAATTATCTACTACATTTCCTTAATATACTGAAGTTGATTGAGGATTCGATGATGATGGTGAATGGTCAGCAGATGGAGCTTCTTGTGTTATGGAAATAGAGACCAATGGACCATTCGGATTGGATGGAGCAAGAGCAACAGCAGCTGGTGGTGCAGGAGTATCATCAGTTGTTGGCTCAAAGTATTCATCAAACATCGGATTAAATAGAATCTTCAAATCTTCTTCTAATAGAGGTACATAAGGAGCTGCAGGCATGGGATTCTGTACAAGACCCAAACTAATTGGTCCAGGTGTCAAAAGTTGAGGTGTGGGTCCAGAACTGGAGTGTCCAGGAGCCATTTGCTCAGTCAACTTATCAAACGTAACGTGAATAGTTTCCATAATATCTCGGGTTCTTTTGTTGTAGATTCAATAACCCTTCTGATCTGGTGCATAACCAATGAAAATTTCAATATCAGCTTTAGCTTTCAACTTTCCAAGATCTTAACCCTCATTGGTTGGATAGCATACAGCCCCAAACACACGTAGAAACGAGAGATCCGGTCTTCTGTTGTGCACTAATTCATATGGAGTTTTTCCATGAAGAGTATGTATTAGGGATCGGTTTTGAGTGTAGCACACAGTGGCAATAGCTTTCGCCCAGAGAAACATTTGGGCCTTTGAGAAAATTAGCATAGTCCGAGCAATTTCCACAAGAGTACGATTACGCATTTCAACTACACTGTTCTGCTAAGGAGTGTGATAACATCAAATAGTCCTGAATATTAAGTGTCAATTTTCCCGATAATGCTCGTATTTTATATCATTTATATGGATTTACGCTTGTTTTCCTCTATATTTCACTTTCAGGTAAATTACGAGCATTGGAGCTAAAGAGACACGGATTTGGAGAGTTTATTGAAGATATATCATAGTATGTTCATTTTGAAGAACTTACGGCGTAACTCCTCTCTCACATTACGCTGTAACAGAAGCGTAGCTTAGAAAACCAACTCAACTGAAGATTACGACGTAAGTTTCCCAAATATTACGACGTAACCAACTAGGTCAAATGAGGTTTCGCGCCGCTGCAAGTTACCCCGTAACTATTGTCTTAATTACGGCGTAACCAGGATTTATTGAAGATACGGCGTAACTCCTTCCAGATGTTACGCCGTAACCAGCATTTTTAGTGCAAAATACGAAGAATTGGATGTTACGGTGTAACTCTTAACATTAGTTACGCCGTAACTAGATCTGGCCTATAAATACCCCTCAAATTCAAGCATTTCAAAGCATCCCATTTCACACACAGCACCAAGTGAACGTGAGTAGAAGTCGAAGGCAGATCTAGAGGAGCATACGGAGCTATCTCCAAGGGAGAAATCACTCCCCTACGATAAGCATTAGCATTTTATCTTTTATTTACTTTCAATTCATGTATTTCGTAATGTTAAACATTGAATCGATTGTTTTAGTTAATATGAGTGCTAAGCACCTCACGGTGTTGGCCTAGCTATGATTCATAATTGTTTTGTTTATGTTTACATTGCTTTCGTATAATTATTTCTAAGTGTATGCATGCATACTTTGTTGGTATCTACCCTTGTTTCGGTAGTTTTGAATGGCAGTAGTGACTAGTTACATAGGAGATATGACCAACTGACCCTAAGCAGGTAGACTGAGTGGGAAGGGTAAGATATGACCAACTGACGACCCTTTTTGCTTGTGCGATTTGACCAACTGATCACCTACCGTTTGGATGAACTTAAGAAGTCGGGGATGAGTGTTTAAGATGCTAGCGCTCGGGTACTCATTGTTACAAATCTTGCATGTAACGGTACTTAATGACTTGGCTTAGGGGACTAAGAACAAGCTGGAATTATGATGGTCACACGATTTCACTAGTGGGACCCTTTGTCGATAGGTTAGGACGAACTGACCAAATGTTGTCCTAGCGACTTTGACCCCACCTGAAGTAATTGGAAGTAATTAAACGTAAACATAACTAGTTAGGATGAATAACTAGGTTAGCACCCCTCTCCTCTATTGATCACAACCCTCGCCTTTATTTGCTTTCATATTTTATTGTCTTAGTAGTAATTAATCATTTCCACCTTAAATCATATTAAAATCTGTGACACCTAGACTTAGTTTAAATCCGCACACATAGCTCTTGGGACGACCTCGGTTTTACCGAATACTACACTACACACGACCGGGTACACTGCCCGTTAGTGCATTAAGGTAGACCATAGGTATAACTAGAACTTATAAATATTAAAACCTGGTCAGTAAAACCTGCATCAGAGTGCGTGGAACACTTTTCTGGTGACTGATTCCAATGCTTTCATAAAACTGAATGAGTTGTTTGTTCACAAATTCAGTTCCATTGTCTGTTCGGATGATTCTGACAGTTTTATTAAGCCTAACCTGCAATTGTTTGATAAGCTTAATGATAACCTAGGGAGTTTCATCCTTGGTTCTCAAAAACTTTATCCAAGTAAACCGAGAGTAGTCGCCAACAACAAATAGCATATACTTCTTCCCATTGATACTTTGTACTCTCATGGGTCCGCATAGATTCATGTGAATGGTATGAAGAACTTCCATGATGGTATTGGCAGGTTTGGGTTTATGGGCATACTTTTTTCTTATGTGAATAAGCTGTTAAAAAGTAAAAATTATCAAAAAATTAGAAAAATACTTTTAGATGTGTTGGATTTAAAAAAATAAGAAAGGAAAATTTGCTTATGTGAATAAGTTGTTAAAAGGCTAAAAAGGTTAAGAAGCTTAAAGGCTTAAAAACGGTTAAAAGAATTATTAGTTAAACCTTTGATGAGAAAAGTCCCTAGGGTAGTTGTGTGTGGTGTTGAGAGGCTAAGAGGGTTGAGGTAAGGGGTTCGAGCCCAGCTCACCCCTGATTTCCATTTTTTATTTTTATTTTTTGAAAATTTTCTTTTGAGACTTAAACAAGCTAAAATAAGTAAAATTTGAAAAGACAAAATTTATAAATACTTGAAAATAAGCTGGAAAATCAGTTTGAAGAAACACATCTGAAAACTAAGGATAAAAACCAAACTACCCTAACTGATTTTTAAACAATATGTTGTTATAAGCTATTAATGTCTTATTTAAACTTAAAAAGCTTCTACTAACCTAAAAGCTATTCTAAGGAAAGATTAAATTAACCTAAATAAGCAGGAATAAGCACAAGAAAAGCTGACAGAAGGATTTAAGCCAAAAACCAAATACTACCTAATAATGATAAGTTATAAGCTACACTAAGCTAAACTAGGTAATCAATTAAGCTAAATCAGATTGTTACTAACTCTAATTAGCACTTATGACTATCTAGAAGACTAAATAATAAGTTGGAAAAGTAGTTTAAGCACTAAGTCAAGATGCAGTCCAAGCAGCCCAAATGTCTTACTTCAAGCTGCTGCACAAGCTCATAGGCTATAAGCTAAAGGTTCTAATTAACTGAAAATCGATGACAAGCTCAAAGAGCTTAAAAGCTAAGAATGAACTTATTTGGAACTTAATTGAGCTTATTCAAAGGCGCGTAAAAAAACTTTGGATTGGATGATTGTTTTCTTTTTACCCTTTTACTTTTGAAACAGTTTTGAACAAGCAACTTTTAAGCCAAAATTTAAGCTAGCAAAAGTCAATTTGAAACTACAAAAATTGAAAACAGATCAATACTAGCAACTAGACTTTATGGAAATTTACCTTTTAAACTTATTTGACTCTAGAATAAGCTAGAAAATAAGCTGAAAAGGAGAGACCTCATACACCTTTTTGGTTTCTTAGATTTTATGACACATACATGAAACTTAGATTAAATGACTCAAAAACCTTTGACACTTACCCACAACAGAAAAACACACCTATTAAAATGATTTTGACTCAAATATAGCTACTAAAAAGGACTTTTGCTAGGATTGTTAAAATAAGCTTATATAAACTGATTTGGAACTTGAAATTTAGAAAACTTAAACTGAACCTTCAAATCTATATAAAACTGCTTAAAACTGGACTTAAAACTACTAAATAGGCTAAATGAAAGTTAAAATGCAATTCCAAACACCCCATTAAGAACTGATTTTGATTTTTTTATGATGATTAAGACTGATATAAGCTTAAACTAATGAAGACATATAATAAACTAACTCAATAAGGATCTAAAAAGCAATTATCAACCACAAATAAGCACTTAATTATAAGCAAATAGAATAAGCTATTTTTTAGGTTTTTATGACTTTTAAAGAAAAACTTGAATAAAGAACAATGAAACTACAAATAAGCTATAAAAGCAATGAGAAGCAATATTAAGCGAGATATAAGCAAGCAATAAGCGCTTTTTAAAAAATTTAACATTAAAAAGTATAAAATCATAATTGAAAGCGAACTTAAAGCAAAAACTTTTAAAGCGTGCTTGATGAAAATTAGGTTCCTGACTTAAAATTACAATAAGCAAGAACCAAATAAGCTAAACCTATACTACTCCTACTCCTAATCCTAATAATCTCAATCATGAGGTGAAGGAGGCTTTTATAACCAAGATTGGAAGCCTCTAGAGCTTGGGATTCCTTTCTCTATCCTTCCCACTAGTGATCTCAACCATCCATTAAAACCCTCAATCATGAGCAACCCTTGGATCCTTAACACATCATATTAACCAATCAAGAGCACGGAATCGCTTAGCGTGGGCAATTTGGGATGTCATTCCTGACATGTCAGAACATTCTAGAAGAGTTATTTTTCATTAAATTGGGTTAATTTTTAGGTGACGGGGTGTTGATTTGGGTAAATTGGAATGAAGGAGGTGGGAGGGTAAAAAGGACGCGTGCCTTTTTTTTATTATTGTTTACCTTGTGAAGTGAACAAGGTGCATGGGCATTTTGGGATTGCACTAGGGTTCAAAGGCTGGTTTTGGATTGGCAGGGTAAAGAGTGGGATGGACTGTGGGAGTTTAAAAGGGTAGAGGTTCGGGCTTTATAAAATGGTTTAAGTTTGGTTAAAGGGTAATTTTTAACATTGGTTAGTTAGGACTAACTTTGTAAAATGAGGACTAGTTTTACAAAATGGTTTTAAGGACCATTGGTGTAAATTGGTTTAAGTTGAGGGTGTGTTTGGTAATTTGGGACATAATCTTGATCCAAAATGTAGAAATACTTTCCACGACTATGAATTTCACACTCTTTTCCATTCTTGTGCCCGCTTTTCCTCTGTTTTGTCTTTTCTTAGTCCGTTTTGTGATATCCGATACCGCACAATCATAAACACAAAAATACTGAGATATAT
>CM040242.1:74717214-74727955 GCA_022545495.1 Chrysanthemum lavandulifolium | reverse complement strand
TAAATTCACTTTTCAAATCCTTCCCTTATAAACCACCTTGTTAGTACTTCTAAGTTACCACTTACAACTTCATTCTCAGCAACTAGAAACCTCTATCTCACTAACCTTTTATCATTTCATCATGAGGAAAGCTCCTAGTGCTAACTCATCCACCAAAAGACCACCCAAGAAACTTGCTCGTGTTGTTCACGAAATTTATTCAACCGAATCATCTCCCGTTAAATCCACAAATGCTAGGATTTCCCCTCCACCAACTCAACCGATCAAACCAATCCGTAAAAGGATTATCCCCACAAAACTACCATTGCCAAACACTACTATACCTCCTAAACCAAACACCCCTATCTCCACTAAACCATCACCCTTAGTGCCTAGAGCTTTATCATTCACCCTTAGTACCATCACCCTTAATTCATATGTACTTACACTATAAAATGGGCTAATTTGTGTTATGTTTTGTCTCTAATTAGATGCGACAACTGTGATATATAAACAAAAGTTTGTTAAAAATTTTATCAGGTGATTTTCACTTAGATTTCATTACCATGAATTATGCATATAGTATTTCATAGTTTTGGTGACAGCAAAATATGTGATACATTTCATAGTTTTCGGTTTTCAAAATCATGATTTTGATAGTTTAAATTATATGCATGTGAGATGCAGCTTTGGCGTTTGAAAAAATGTTATCGATGTATGATTTATGTGTAAAAACAATTTAAAAATAGTTGTTGTTTATGTGATTGATGCGTGCAAAACCGTCAAGTCGTAACAGGACTTAAAACAGACAAGCACGAAATCAATGAGGATCCGAGGGTATAGAGTCTCCTCGGTCGTTATGTCCCAAATGAAATATGCAATGGATCAATCAACGTATAGTGATCGAGAAGTTTGAACGAAAAAGGGTTTATGAGATTATGATTATAACTACAGAAATATCAAACAAATACAAAGGGCTAAAATGCAAATGAGAAGAAATTAAAAAGATAAAATCTATTAAATAAACGCTGTCACTAAAATTAAAATGATGTTTTTGTTTTTATGATTTTATAAAACTGAATTTAAAATCTACGCGACGTACAACTAAAAACGTAAAACTTACACAATATTAACCCTAAAAATATGAAAATGATGTTTTCACAAACCTAATGATATAAGAAAATATTTTGAAAAAGAAAATTATTTTTAAAACTAATTATCTAATTAAAAACTATTTTTAACTATTAATTAATTACCTAAAATACAAGAAAATAGGAAATTAGGCTAGAAAAATAAGATTAAGACTTGGAAAAGTCTAAAATATCAAAATAGACTTTCCAAAACTGTTTTTGTATTTTTATGATTATTTTCTATTTTTATGAATTTTAAACTATTAAAACTAATTAAATTGCTAAAATTACCAAATAAACTATGAAAAATCTGGAAAATTACTCTTTTCACTTTTATATTTATCTAAACCTAAGAAAATTGAAAAATTATTTTATGACCCTTTTCTCGAATTTTTGTATTAAAAGCTAATTAAAATGCTTAAAAACTACTTTAAATTAAGAAAAATAGCAAAATGACTTAGAAAATCTGAAAATTAGGAAAACTCTAAAATTATATTCTAAATCTGAGAAAATATAAAAGCAGTGACTTGTGTACAAGATTATGGGCTGATGTGTCAAGTACTTAATAATAAGCACTTAAATAAGCCAAATGATTAAGACAAGCCACCAACCGAAAGCAGGAACTATGATACACTAAATATGACCAAATGAAACTTAAATCAACAAGCTACAATCACGATTAACAAGATAACTTCGACGGTGATTATGATATTAAGCTAAAACAGTTTGAAGTACTAACTTGCGATCGACAAATAAGCACCCAAATAAGCTAAGAAGCGAATCCAATTGTTGATACCTAAACTAGACCTAAGTAGCTATCTATGACCAAAAGACCAGCCTTTGACAAGCTTTAATAAGCTCGTGCAAGCTTGTCCAAAAGTGAAAACACCGATTTGATGAGCGGGGCACGAGCCTCACTGAGCTTTAGCACAAGCTTATCCGAAAGCTTAAGATGAAAACAGTATTAGGTCTTAGAGACCACCTATTAAACTACTTATAAACCAAAAATCGGACCTTGAAAAGCTTTAATAAATCACATGGATCACCGCAAGTTCTGCACAAATCACTTTTAGACACCTTTCGACTTTTGAAGCAGTTGAAAGTTTGACTTTGGTGAAGTTTGGATCCAATTTAATGACTAATGTTGATGTGTTATGATGTAATGAACACAAAGCAAGCTATATTTAACACTTTTAAACTCAAATCCAGGGATTTCAAATCCAAATCCACAACAGACCTCACAGTAAGATAGATTGAAACTTATTTTGACTATAAGGGTTGCAGGATCAATTTTATTGACTCAAATGAGTCTACTTTTGCTAAATGCACTTGAGCCAACAACAAACTACCACTGATTTCAATTCAGGGCCAGATATGACAGCAATCCAAACACCCCTTTATCACTAGTTTAGCAAATTAAAATGAGGCACACTTGATTAGACTTACACAATTGATCAAGCTAAGTTCACTTAACCTAATTACTCTTGTTGGAGCAGGTTTTAACTAATTAAAGCTACAAATACATATTATGCATAAGATCTTTGAATTAACTTACAACTTGTCCAATGGCCACTATGGCTGCCACATTGAAACAAAGAACCCAAGATCACTAATCCTATATAAACCACCCAATTGCTTCCATTTCAACCCATTTTCCTTTCTCGAATCAAACCATATCATCCACCGCATCATTTGTTCTCCAAATTTGACTTTTGTTGACCAGTTGCTCAAGTTGCATGAAATGTGCAAATAAGCTTATACAAAGCTTTGACAAGCTTATTAGAGCTTGTTTAAGCTTAAAAATAAACTACTAATGATTTGATAAGGATTTTGAGTAGAAAATTCAACGATAAGCATAAAAAATGGGCCGAACTTTAACTGAGATTGATACTTAATTAGAGTTGAAATACACTTAAAAGCTTTAACTTGATACAAAATGACAAAAGATTACAAGTTTTCTGCTAAATTAAACACTTTAAGATAAAAACGACATGTTTTTAAAATTAAAAACTAGAAGACTACTTTTCTTGCTTCCAAATGCTCCTTTTTATAATCCAAAGCTCTTTTCTCTCACTTCTGAACATTTCCCAACAATCTAAGCCATTGGATGGCTTTGAAATGATCTCAACCATTCAAATCAGATTTTGGCGCCATTTTTTCTTTTAACACTTGGGACGGAGTGAGATGGTGGGAGGTACATTTAATGCTTTGGAGTTTGGTGGAGGTGGGGAGCAGGGAGGTGAGATTGTGGTGGGGTGGTTGCAATGGTGGCAGACAAGGGGAGGGAAATGGGGAAAGAGATGGCGGGTGGATTGTTTGGTGGTTTGACCATTATTAGAAAGGGGTTCAAAATGGATTATGACAGGGTCCAAATGTATTGACCAGCCAAATGGGTATAAGGGTTTAAATGACGAGGACGAGTTGCATTTTCGAAAATAGAGGACCAGAGCGCCAATTCTTAAGTTGCTTCAAGGGACCATAATTGACAATCTCAATAAGTACAAGGACCAAACTTGCCATTTTCAATTTTCCAGGGGCCATTTACGCCAAAATTTAAACTCAAGGACCAATTTGTAAATTTCTCAAACTTTGTATATTTTTCACCAAAGGACTTATTTTGACAACTTTTGATTTTAAAAGGACCTTTGGTGACTTTTGCTTTGAAATTATGGCTCGGGGACTATTTTGACAACTTTTGAAACTTGGGGATGACGCAATTTTGCAAATTTGATATGTTTTTCATCGATTTTGATATTTTTGCATTTAAAACACATAAAACACGATTTGTGATATTTTGATCATTTAGATGTGTTTGAGTATTTTCGAGATGATTTTGCGGTTTATTTTATACAAAAATGATGAGTATTTACACACTCATCAATCCCCATGAGATATTGCTAGTCCCTAGCAATGATTTGAGAAAATGTAATGGATTTTAAACTCTTTACCAAAAGCCATTACTTCGGTAGCCAAATGTTTCGATTCAAGTAAGAACCATGGTACACCGATAACCATGTGATTTTGAGCAAACCACCGACTTTCAACGGTTTGATTTTGTCTTTACTGGCCGTACCCATACGGACTAGCCAACTCTTAGATAAATTATCAATATTATCTTTGGTGAGCCGATTACCAATTATGGTTTTCCATTGCCTTTACCACAAGCCATAATCTTGCGGGCTGCCAACTCTTCACTTTTAGGATATGGTGAGTTGAGAACCATACAATTTTGGGCAAATTGCAAGCCATATAAGCGGATTAGAAAATCTTTACCAAGAGCCGTTTGCTCTGGATTAGCCAATCCTTTTGTCTTCTGAACATGGCGGATGATAACCGGATGAGAAGTGTAGAACACTTACTCGAAAAATTTTGGCCAAAACGGGATTAGGCGGTATAATTACATGATAAAATTCGTGAGAATCCCCCACACTTAGAAATGAATATTGCCCTCAATATTCAAAGTACCGTGGTTATGCTGAAACAAAAACGTAAAAGGAAATACTACGCCATTATTTAGAAAGAAGATTTTTTTTTTTTTTTTTTTTTGAAACATGTGGCAACCCCCACACTAGGGTGGTAGAAAGAGGTAAGAAGATGTAAATATGGGTGGGAACCCATATGGCATCTCTTGTTTTTGGTTACCGAGTCGCTAGCTTGACTCGATCCCGCATTCATTGGTTCATGGGGAAAGTTTGTAAGTCAGGACAACCCGCGGAGGAATGTCCTCTCCAAAATAATGCTTCACTCGATGACCATTCACTTTGAAATTAGGACCATCGGGTTGAGATAACTCAATGGTACCATAAGGATAAACCTTAGCGATAGTAAATGGACGGACCGGTGGGACTTTAGCTTTCCCGAGAAAATCTTCAATCTTGAGTTGAAAAGAAGGACTCGATCACCGACATTGAAAACGCGGTTTTGATTTTGATTCGTGAATCTTCTTTGTCTTTTGTTTATAGATTAAAGAGTTCTCGTAAGCTTGATCACGGAGTTCATTTAATTCATTCATTTGAACTTTCCGATGATCACCACCGTCGAATATCAAAGTTAGCATGCTTCAAGGCCCAGTATGCCTTGTGCTCGAGCTCAACCGGTAGATGACACGCCTTCCCGTACACCGGCTTGTATGGAGTGCACCCGATGGGTGTTTTATAAATTGTCACGGAAGGCCCGTGAGTGCGTCATCTAACCTATCCGACCAAGAGGCGGTTTCCACCAACCGTCCTCTCAAGAATTCTTTATCCCGGTTAGAAACTTCCACTTGCCCACTTGTTTGTGGGTGGTGCAGATGAAAGTGCGGTGAGTTACACCATACTTTTGCATGACTCTTGCAAATTGGTCATTGCAGAATGCGTACCACGATCACCGATTATGGCTCGTGGAGTTCCAAACCTAGCAAAGAGAGATTTCAAGAATTTCACAACAACTCGGGCATCGTTGGTGGGTAAAGCTTTAGCTTCAACCCATTTTGACAAGTAGTCAACGCCACGAGTATGTACTTATTTCCGTGAGAAGAAGGAAATGGCCCCATAAAGTCAATGCCCCGGATGTCAAAATCTCACACACTTGAATGGCGTTTTATGGCATTTCATTCCTTTAATGAGATATTCCTGACGTTGACAAGCGTCATGTGTTTTGACGAATTCATGGGCATCCTTATAGATCGGGGCCAATAGAATCGGAATCAAACACCTTCTTGGCGGTGTAGTTGGGGCTATGATGTCCCCAAGAGGTCAGAATGGCAAGCCTTGAGAATGTCAGCGCTTCGACCATACACACATCGCCGGATGACTTGATCCGCACAAATTTTAAACAAGTAGGGTCGTCCGAAATAATGTTTCACATCTTTAAAGAATTTATTTTTCGTTGGGACGACATCCCTTTCACCAAAAGTTACCCGCATGGTAATTTGCAAAGTCGAGAAACCATGGGGTGAAGAGTCTCCACGAAAAGAAACCACATTGAGTGTTTCGAGAGGAAATGTTTCATTAATTTCCTTTTCTCGAACACATTTTGGTGAGGTTCTCTAATCGGGAAAGATGATCGTGACCAGTTCTCGGCTCCTTTTTATCACGAATAATGATATCAAATTCTTGCAGGAGGAGAACCCAACGGAGCAATCTCGGCTTTGCATCTTGTTTTGCAAAGAGATATTTGAGTCCGAGGTGATCCGTATACACCACGCATTTGGTCAAGATGAGATATGGCGAAATTTCTCAAACGCATACACCACGCCTAATAATTCTTTTTCCGTAGTGGTGTAATGGGTCCGAGCTTGATCATAGTTTTGCTCGCGTAGTGGATTGGTAAAATGCTTAGTTTTGCGTTGCCCCAAGGCTGCACCGATGGCAAAATCACTTGCATCGCACATGAGCTCGAAGGGTAAATCGATCGGGGCAACTAGAATGGGTGCTTGATAAGCTTTTTCTTAAGTGTTTCAAAAGCTTGATGCACTCGGGAGAAAAGATAAAGGAGCATCTTTTTCGAGAAGATGGGTCATAGGCCAGGCGATTTTAGAGAAATCTTGAATGAATCTACGATAAAACCCGGCATGACCTAGAAAACTCCTAATACCTTTGGCGGTAGTCGGATGAGGTAGTTTAGCAATAACATCAACCTTTGCTCTATCTACCTCAATCCCATTCTTAAATCTTATGGCCAAGGACTATGCCTTCTTTGACCATAAAGTGGCTCTTCTCCCGGTTTAGACATAGATTGGTGTCTTCACACCGTTTTAACATTTTGTCTAAGTGGGAGACATGTCTGAAACGAGTCCCCAATGACCAGAGAAGTCATCCATAAACACCTCCATAGTTTCCGATCATGTCGTGGAAAATTGCCATCATACATCTTTGGAGCGTGCGGGAGCATTACATAAGCCAAAAGGCATACGTCTATAGGCAAGCGTCCGTGTGGGCGGTGAATGTGGTTTTCTCTTGATCCAAATGGATCAATGGGGATCTAAAGTAACGAGAAACCATCAGGAAACAATAGTACTCGTTCCACTGCTAATCTCTCAACATCCGGTCCATGAAGGGTAGAGGAAAATGGTCTTCGGGTGGCTTCGTTTAACTTTCGATAGTCAATACACACGCCATCCGTAACCAATCGAGTTGGATTTAACTCGTTCTCTTCATTCGTGACAACAGTTATGCCACCCTTTTTTGGAGCGCAATGAATTGGGCTAACCCAAGGACTATCGAGATCGGGTAAATCAAACCGCATCAAGAAGTTTGAGAACCTCTTGTTTGATAACCTCGTGAATCTTAGGATTCACCCTTCTCTCGACTTTAATTCTTTGAAGTCATCCTCCATTAAGATTTTGTGAGTACAAAACTCGGGGTTGATACCCTTAATATCGGAGAGTTTCCAAGCAATTGCTTGCTTGTGTGACTTCAAGACCTTTATGAGAGCGGTTTTCTCCTCCTCGGTCAAGTCTTTAGCAATTATGACGGGTAATTTATCATCACCCTCCAAGAATGCATACTCAAGATGAGGAGGTAGGTCCTTAAGTTCAACCTCGAAATTCATCGGTAGATGTTTGCACCGATTTGATTTCCTCAATTGTGATTTCTTCGAAGGGAGTGAAGGTAATGGATCTTCATTAAGCAATTGCTCAAGATAAAGAATATCCCCTCGAATCATAAACACCATCAATTCCATTCGGTGAATTGATTCATCGATAACCGAATTCATCGATCTCTTCCAGAGGAAGTCACCTCCTCAAGCGGAGTGAGAGAGGGAAAGAGTCGGCAATGATAGGTTGAGAAGATGTGGTGGAATTGGAATTTCCACTCACGGAATTATGAAGATAACCAAGAAACTCTTGAGAGTACTCCTCAAGCAATGTCAATTAAATCAACTCGATTAAGCGATTCGGTGTCATAATTTGAGGAGTACCTCGAAGTTTGATCGAGGTTAAAGGTACTGACTTCATTACCCACACGTAGAGTGATCTCTTGCTCAAATACATCGATATGCACGGCCCGTCCTCGGGAATCCGCCCAACAATGAGAGGAACTCGAGGATCGGCATCGAAATCAACGACCACAAAGTCACCGAAATGGAACTTTCCTACTTTCACGAATACATCCTCGGCGATGCCAGAGGCGTGATATAGAGCGATCGCAAGCTCAAGAGTCATGCGGTAGGAATGAGTTCCTAAGAGCGGTTTCTTCCATATCGAATACGGCATCAGTTGATGCTTGCACCAAGATCGGCAAAGGCAAAGCATTCAATCATCCGGGAAAACACAAGGTAGAAGAAATTTTAGGGATCTCCAAGCTTCTCGGAAGCTTCTTTAACAAAACGGTGAGCAATTCTCATTCAAAGGAGTCTTAGCCATTTCAAATAGCTTTTCTTTGTTGCTCGACATATGTTTGAGTAGATGCAAACTTTGGCATTAACATGATGGCATCCGGCTTATGTCAAAGTGAAGTTCTTGGAAAATCTGAAAGAATTTTTCCATCGATGACTAGCTTTCATGAGCTTTGCTCATGTAAACGTGAGGGATAAGGAATAGAAGTTTTGGATTTAGGGTCAACAACTGGAGCTACGGAGGTTCAAAACAACTCCTTGATTCGACTTGGGTTTCGGACCACTTGAGGTTGGACTCAGAAGGTGGGACGTGTCTTGATACCTCGTGGGCTTGAATAATGCACCTTGTCCGTTGTTTCCTTGGTAACTTGACTAAATGCCACGAGGAGGAGGCATTGGAGTCATAGGTCCATTGTGTGTGGAGGTTCACTTTCCACTACCTTTGGGAGAGAAGAAGAAGAGGTAGTAGGAATAGCGGTCCGACATATGAAGCACCACTTACGGTTGTGATCGCCTTTGCATCGCCCCTCGGATTAGCGATCGTATTGCTAGGTAGAGTACACAGGCAGGGTCGATCATTTAAAGACTTCTTGATGTCGAAATCTGGCTAACCAACAACCGATTCATTTCTTCTTGGGATTTCATGAATTGTTTCAACAACTCATCGATGATGGGCCAGTTGGAACAATGGCTTGAGTTTGCACAGAAAATTCCGCCTCTATTGTTAGGATTAGGGCCTTGATTTTGAAAATTCCTGGATTATTGCCATGAAAATACCCTTGGTTGAAATTTCCACGACACAGGTTTCTATTGTAATTTCCTTGATGTTGGAAATTTTGATTACGATTTTGAAAACCGTTGTTTTGATTGAAATGACCTTGGTTTTGAAAACCTTGGTTTGGTCTATTCGATTCGATTACGGTTTGGTTTTGATTGAAGCCGGAGGTCCAGTAGTGGTTAGGGCGGTGGTTCGGGTCTCTGAGAGCACGATATTGATTGCCTCCTTGATTAGACATCCCGCCCACAAGATTGGCTTCAAAGGGTTCCCATCGGTGGCCATACTGTTATAATAAGCATGGGGGCCACCACAGGTAACACTGACTTCCACTTTCTTAACTTCAAATAGGAGGTGAAGTTTGTGGAAAAAGACTTTCTTTTGGTTGGAAGAACCAAAGCTTGGATAGCTTCAGTGAGTTTATCAATCTTAGCATCGGTGCTAGGTGACTCACGGGCGATGAAGAAGAAGAAGGTCCAACACGACTTGGGAAACAACCGGCTTGCCGTGCGGTCGGACTTTAGACTTTTTTCGATTATCGCTAAAGCTTCTTTGCGGTTTTGCTTAGGAAATTTCCTCCCGCGGAGGAATTGAGAGAATCTTGATCGATTGACTCACTCCATTGTAGAAAGTATCGAGTTGCATTAACTCGGAGAACCGTGGTGAGGACATTTGCGAAGCAATTCCTTGAAACGATCCCACGATTCATCAAGGATTCATCAAACTTCCGGTGAACTTGATGATTTCATTTTAAGACTCGTGGTCTTGGAAGGTGGATAGAATTCATTCACAAATTTCTTCACGAGATCTTCCCATGTCTCTATTACCGAGGGGTTGTTTTTCAAGCCAAATCCGGGCTTGCCCCTCAAGAGAAAATCTAGGAAAGAAGCTTTACTGACCGGTAGGGACATTCTTATACTTGATGGTAGATGCAATCTTGTTAAACCATCGAATATGAGCATGAGGATCATCCCGCTCAAAACCGAAGAATTGATTAGAGGTTACAAGGTTCGATAACCCGGTCTTGAGTTCAAAATTTTCGCCGCGATGGTCGGCACAACGATAGCATCTCCATACCCGTCGATGGGTGCACGGAGAGCTTCGCGCATAGGAATTTCATCCGCCATGATAGCGGGAGGAGTGCGAATGTGGCCGGATCTCGGATCCGACCGATGGAGCGAAAGTCTCTGAACACGCCTTCTTGGAATCTTGACAAGCTCACGAAATGGGCTCACGGATCTAGAAGCGGAGCGCGCGATACTAGAGTTAACTCTAAGGAAACCTCGAGTTAAGGAGAAATGGAATTATGAAAATCTTCGAGATGAGAATGAGAATTATGAAGACGTTTTATAAAAATGGGGTGAGAAGAATCTTTTGGGTTTTACGGTTCAAAGCGTCGATATCACAACAAAATCAATTAACACAAATTCGAGGCAAAACAACAGTGAAGCTTAACCAATAATCCAAGATGAATGGCTTCTTTGAAAAAGGTACACCAATCACAAGGACACAAAGGCAAGTTTTAAATCTTTAGTTC